>CAUYQG010053142.1:0-11306 GCA_963574415.1 Tarsius wallacei
GACTTAAAACAATAATTAGCTCTCATTTCTCATGCAGCTCGGTGTGGGGGGTGACTACTGAGGGACCCAAGAGACTCAAAAAGCAATACTTGCTATAAAAGAAACGTGCACTGTATTTTATATATCCCTGCCTCACGTTTGCTATATTTTATGAACTTTTACCTCATGTTCCTTGTATTTTAAATCCTACCTCAGACTCCATAAGACTAGGCACATGTCGGGTGCCTGGTAGTGACTGTAAAGTTATACAATGTTTCAAGCAGTGTCTGTGCTTAAAACTTTTTTAAGCTTTTGTGTCTCCCATAATTGCCATGTTGGCTTCTCCCGCTTCTACAAAGGTATGTGAATGTTAAGCAATAAGCCCCTCCCGGACATTCCTTTGCTTAAATTATGGTGGACTCTGTGGCGCCAGCCACTCTTCTGGTGGGCTCTGTGTTGTTTCAAACCTGCTTGTATGCTTATCTGACATCCCAGAGGGCTTAACTAACTCCTCTCTGCCCGCTTAGCCGTTGCCTGTCCATCATAGGCAACTAAGCCCAAGCCCGCGAAATATCAAAAATGAACCAATCAGTATCTCTGTAACCGTGTATATGCAGTTCTATCCAACCCTGTGTGAACAAGTTTGTAAAGCCACCCCACTCCCTCAGAATTATGTATAAAAGGTGCATGTTAACCTGAGTCGGGGCTCTCATTCCAAGTGCCACTGTGCCGGCTATGAACATGAGCCCAGACTCGAGCCTGAATAAAGACCCTCATGTGTTTGCATCGAAGCTGGCTCTTTGGTGGTCTCTTGGATTTAGAACTTTGGGTTTAACAACTACTCCAGTCTAGGTTCAACTAGGATGGCTCTGCTCTATGTGCCACATCCTCCTTGGACCAGTTTACCAGCCCAGGCACAATCTTCTCATGATGGCTGAGGTATGAGAGGTCGAGTGGAAACCCATAAGTTGCTTGGCCTATACTTAGACTTGACACTATCACTTCTGCCTCATTCTATTGACCAAAGCAAAGCACAAAAATAAACCCAAAGTCAAGGGGCAGGGAAATATGTCCCACCTTTTTGAAAGAAATTTAAAGTTGCATGTTAGAGTATGTGGATACATGGGAGAGTAAAACTAGGGGCCAATAATGCAATCAACAACAGAGAGAAATACATTTTTCCCATGAGGCATAGTAAACGAAATCTTATTTGATTGAACACAGTTCCTTGAGTTTTTTTTTCAATAATGAAACTATTTATTTAAAGGGACAGGACTGCATTTGTTCTAAACTGCTTTTACAACCTCATTACCATGCATGCCCTGGCTTGTACAATCTCTCCACTGGAAGAACTCAACTAGCCAAATTGCTCACTTTCAAATATACCCTATAATTCTACACTTCTTTGCCTTTGCTTACAGCAGCAGTTCTCAAGGTATGGTTCCTGGACCAGCAGCATCGTATTATCTGAAAATTCACAAGAAATACACATTCTAAGTCTTTATCCAAGACTTACTAGATCAGAAACTCTGAGGCAGGTCCCAATAATCTGTTCTGATAAGCCCTCCAGGTGACTTTGATGCAGGTTTAATTATGAAAACCACTGGCTTAGAATATCCCTCCCTCACCTCTTGTCCTTGAAAATGACATTTGGTATATGGATTTCACAGCAACTTGGATGGATTTGGATTTCGATCATACTCAGCGATCTATCACAGAAACAAAGAACAAAGTACCATATGTTCTCACTCATAAGCGGACCTTGAACAATTATAATACTATAAGAAAGCGTTTGGCAGTAATGGGAAACTGTCAGGGGAGGGGGGTGGGATTGGCAGTTGAGGGAAACTGCTAAGGGAGGGAGTGGCATACCTCATCCACAAGGGTACCTGCATCATCAATGTTTGTATACCTAACCCTGAATTGTACCCCACATCTTTATAATAAAAAAATAATCATTAAAAACGAAAATGACATTTGGTTCTGGTTCTATTATTAAGTCCAGTGCAGATACCCCCTATAGCAATGGTCCCCACCCTTTGGGGCATCAAGACTGGTTTTATGGAAGACAGCTTTTCCATGGACCAGGAGGTAGGGGTGATTTTGTGATTATTTGAGTGAATATTTATTGTGTACATTATTTTTAATATTATTACATTGTAATATATAATGAAATAATTATAAAAAAGAAGTATGGATGGAAGTGGTAAATAAAATAATGGGCATGCCATGCATGAACTAAAACAAGTGTCAGATTCTGACTTAAAGCCTGCCACCAGAGGCAGCTGTACAATTGAAATTCATCAACTCACTTGTCACTCGCTGATAGGGTTTTGATATGAATCTGCAGGCAATTGTTTTCTTATGGTCGCTGTGCAGTCAAACCTCACTGCTAGTGTTACCCTGTATTTGCAGCCACTCCTTAGCACCAGCATCACTGCCTCAGCTCCACCTCAGATCATCAGGCATTAGATTCTCATAAGGAGCATGTAACCTAGATCTCTCACATGCACAGTTCACAAGAGGGTATGTGCTCCTGTGAGATTCTAATGCCCCCACTGATGTAACGGAAAGCAGGGCTCAGGTGGTAATGTGGATGATGGAGTGGCTGTAAATACAGATGAAGCTCCACTTGCTCACCAACTGCTCACCTCCTGCTACGCGGACCAGTACCGGTCTGTGGCCCAGGGATTGGGAACCCCTCCCCTACAGAATGCTTCATGCTGCTACCTTTCTCAGTCAAGACCACCTCCTTGCTTTTAAACTCTCATAGTAAGGCAGGGTGTGGTGGCTCACACCTGTAATCCCAGCACTTTGGGAGGCTGAGACAGGAGTATGCTTGACAAAGGAGTTCAAGGCCAGCCTAGGCAACATAGTGAGATCTTGTCTCTACAAAAAATCTAAAAATTAGCCAGGCATGGTGGTGCATGCCTGTAGTTCCAGCTACTCAGGAGGATAAGGTGAAAGGATTGCCTGAGCCTAAGAGGTTGAAGCTGTGGTGAGCTGTGATCATGCCACTGTTCTCCAGCCTAGGTGACAGAGTGAGACCCTGACTAAAATAAAAATAAAAATAAAAATAAACTCTCATAATATTTATTATATATTTAGCAAATTATTCATTACTTTATCATATTACTATATCTTATCTCCCCAGGCTAGCTTTAGATACTGGTCAGCAGGTCACTTACCATGAAATTTAAAGTCAGATGGACCTAGATTTCAAACCCAGCTTTGCCCTTTACTAAGTATATGTCCTCGGACATATGACTTAACCTCTCTGAGCCTCATATGAATATGGGTTTGATAATACTCACTCACTCCATGGTATTAATACAAAAATGGAAATAAGCCAATAAGTATAAAGTACTTGGCACAGGCAAAAGATATGAATAGACACTTCTCAAAAGAAGACATATGAGCAGACAACAGATACATGAAAAAATGCTCAGCCTCACTAGACATCAAAAAAATGCAAATTAAAACTACACAAGATACCACCATCCAGATATTGACTCCAGTCAGGATGACCATCGTCAATAACTCAAAAAACAGCAGATGCTGGAGAGGATGCAGGGAAAGGGGAACACTTCACTGTTGGTGGGAGTGTAAACTAATACAACCTCTGTGGAAGGCAGTTTGGCGATTTCTAAAAGATCTAAAAATCAACCTTCCATACAACCCCACAATCCCGCTACTGGGAATATACCCGGGGGAACTCAAATCACTCTGTGAAAAAGATACCTGCACATGTATGTTTACTTGCAGCATTGTTCACAATAGCAAAAACATAAAACCAACCGCACTGCCCATCGAAAAAGGACTGGATAAAAAAATGTGGTACATATATACGATGGAATATTACACAGTCATAAAGAAGGACAAAATTATGAATTTCACAGCAACTTGGATGGACTTAGAGTCTATTATACTGAGTGATCCATCACAGAAACAAAGAACTGAGTACCACATGTTCTCACTCATAAGCGGACCTTGAACAATTATTGTAATACTATAAGAAAAGAATTGGCAGTAGCAGGAAACTGCTGGGGGGTGAAGGCAGGATTGGCAGTATTGGGAATCTGCCGGGGGTTGGGGGTCACACCTCATTAACACCTGCATAATGAACATTTGTATACCTAACCCTGAATTGTATCCCACATCTTTAAAATTAAAAATTAAAAAAATAATAATAATAAAGTTCTTGGCACAATGCCTAGCCAGACACTTTCAGCGTGGCACCAAGAAGGCTAGACACTATAGGAGACTAGAATATGCCCCTCTAAAATATGTCACTTTGACATAAGGATTATTTTGAGTTGAAGGCAATTAATAATCAACAGATGCAGGAAGAGTTCTCATACTTCTCCTTTTCTGCCTAAAACAGGGCATAATTTTATAATTCCTCTCTGCCAGGAAGGACAGTGGTTGATCACCAAGGACAACTTTAGACTCTTATCAGCTGGGAGGTGATATCAGAGGAATCTCCAGAAACAAACTTCACTAACCAGCATTTATCTATGATTTATTATTTTTATGATATTTATAATTTTATCTATGATTTATGATTTTTATCTCATCTACTGGCCTACCCACAATTTGCTCCTCCTGGAGACTCAGGGTGCTTTGTCTTTATCACTTCTCTTAAACTGTATTGTTCTTTGTTGAAGATGTTATAAAAACCACAATTGTAAGGCACCTCTTTGAGAATTACTCACTTTTCCCTGGTATCACCCATGTATACATGAGGTATACACGTTAAGAAACTTCTATTTATTTTTCTTGTTAACCTGTCTTTTGTTATATGGGTTCATTCCAGCTAAGGACTTAGAAAGATAAAGGGAAAATTACATCTTCCTCCTCTACACCGGTACTTAGGTTTCTTCATCTCCCTCACAGCATCTGACCCACAGCAGCTGAATGCATTAAGCCACTACTTAAACATTTTCTCTTTTTAAAATGTAAACAGGATTTCACTCTCTGGACTTTTTCTCTCTCCTGTGGAGTTCACAGTTTTCCTGTGCCATGCATTGTGATATTTCTTCCCACTACCTTCTTTGGTCACAAAAGTGGAGATCTGAAGGACAGCCGAGGCCTTGGAACCTAATGGCCAGAGAGCTCATTCCAATCCCCTTGTGCTGGTCTGACAAATATGATGCTGAGGCATTTACAAGATCTGAAACTCTTTGTGGACCCCACCTCCTGACTCTGTGCCTGTTTTCAATTGTGTTTACAAGAGGCAGCAAGCCTGTGGACATTCAGCTGTCTTCTCAGTGCCATACAAGGACACAGCAATTCCCAACATGGCATGAAACAAATGTTAAATTATCCCATCTAAAATAATTCCCATCAAAGAGAGATGTTGGACTAGGTCAGTGATGTGTTAGTCATTGTCATCTTGTACCTTTGGTTAATGTGACTTTTTTGTGAATGCCGTAGAGGTTCAAGCTGAAGAGATGATGACTCAGGAGACCAGGAGAATTTAAATGCCCTTCATTGTGAAAGTATTTGAATTTGTTGCACCTAAGAATTTAGAAATGTGAACTCTGGTTAAAATGATTACAAAGAAAAGATCTGTGGATTTAATCATAATTATCTTCATTTCATTCTAAAGAAATGCTAATTATGAAGATAGTTTTGTAATCATTATGTGTTAGAGAAAAGGTTTAGACACTACGCATTTGGAAACAAAGAATTCATTTGCTGGCATATAATGCAAGTGCCAGAACTGAGTTTCTGGAAAACAATATAATTCTACTTTTTAAAAAATATATTACAGTAGCACTGTGGAAATATTTATAACTTTCTGAAGAATGTTCAAACACTTGGAATTGAAGTACCAGAAAAGGAGCTGGTAACCAGTTTTCATTTCAAATGATATACGAGGGGGGACTCAGAAACAACAAACAAAAGAGAATCATCTTTAGGAGGGTGGGCCCTTGAAGGACAGGCTTCCCCCATGAGGAACCCATCAACATCAGTGTACCAGCTAGTGTTACTGTGAAAGCCTGCATTCAGTTTCAGTGAATTTTTTTTTTTTTTTGGAGATTCTTTCAACCTGTTTGTTTCATGATGGGTGATGCATGAGTGCCCCTTCCACACCGTGCTGAGTGTTCAACAGCTTCTGACCCAAAACAGCATGATCCCCTTGCCCCACCCTACCTATTCATCCAGTCTTACCCCAAACAAATTTTTTGTTTCCCTGGATGAAAAAGTCCTTAAAGAGCAACATTTTGCCCATGTGGAAGAGGTGAAGCAAAAAATGGCAGAAGCATTAAGAGGCATCAAAATCAACAAGTTCAAAAACCATTTTGAGCAGCCGAAAAGACATTTAAATAGGTGTATTGCATCAAACGGTGAGTACTTTGAAGGTGGCTGAAGTTTCAACATGTAAGAATAAATACACAATTTTTTACAAATAAATTCTGGGGTTTTTTGGGTCCCCTCTTATAAGTTGAAAGCGACAGTGTTAATCTGAGCCCTGTGCTCAGATAAAGTCACTGTGAGCAGACACAGTTGAGAAAGCCCAACTTGCTCTACCATGTTCCAATATAAGACCCATCTCCATGCTTCCAAAATGACTTTCTTGTTTATAAAATCTCAAAATTTTCCCTCTTCTTTGAAATGTTCCTTCATTTTCAATAGCTCAAATAAAAGCATTTCGACTATCCAGGGAATTTTATCCAAGACAGAAGAAAAAAAGTGTTACAGCATGACTGTGTTCTTATGCCTGCTGCCCAGAAAAATCAAGACTGAGGCAGCTGTTCACAGTAGAGAAAGAGTTCAATACTGCAAAGCAACTGACCAACAGGATGGGAGAATTTCTCAAATATGCCTCCCCAAGAATTCAGAGGCAGGATTTTTAAAGGGGATTTGTTAGGCAATGGGCTAGGGACTGCTAATTGGTTGATGATGTCATGGAGGGGTGTTGAAACTCTCTTCATGTCACAAAGCCAATTTCCAGGAGGGGGAGTCATTGGACCAGTGAAGCCAGCTTTCTGGCCCATGTTCTGGGCCCAGGTGAGCCCATCAAAGTCTGAAAAATATCTCAGAAACCATTCTTAGGTTTTACAATTGAAACTGTCTATAAAGCAAATCCTGTGACCACCAGCTACTAGCCCCTGGGCAATGAGCCACTACAGAGGTAGTTTAGAAGAAAGGTATGCAGGAGGCAGGGTCCCTGGAGATAGCAGCTGCTTTTGTTCTCAAGGAGATCTGTGCAGCATTAGGTCCATTATATAAGGGAAAATATGTTTATAAACAACAGATTTGTTAAAGTCTAACCACAGCTACTGCTTTTCAGGGCTTGGGTCTCTTCTACAGCTTTTACCAGTCTCTCTCTCTCCACCCTATGTTTTCTCCCAACCAAAAATGTGTGGTTAACAGGTTCAAAGTTAAAAGTCATTGTCAGTGAGTCATCTCAATACTATATCTATACCCAACTTTGAACCAACCTGTTTGAAACCACTTTCTAGTCAGATGTTTGGCATAAGCACAGCTGTGGGTACTGCCAGTTAGAAAGCACAGTTCTTGGTTTTTCTATATCCTGAGTAATAATACCTGGTCTTGTTAGACTAACTGAAGATGAGAGTCGTTCCGGTTAATGTGTGTTTCTGGTCTGAAGGCCTACTGGCTGGCTTCCTCTCGCACTTGGTGCCAGCCCATGAGTGCTCCCCAGCGACATGCTGCCCAGGATCCCTGCTGATCATTTGCCCTCCCCCTGCTGGGCCCTACCAATGCCTGTCTAGTGTGAAAAACAGAATATCTGAATCAATTAAGGGGATGATTTTATTCAAGCTATTGCTATGTTGGGGCTCAGAAAGCAATAACCCAAAGCAAACCAAGTACTTTTAGCTAAAGGAGATTGGAAGGCCCCAGAAGCAACCTCAGAACCAAGATCTCTCTGACCTTCTTCTGCTCTCCTGTTTCCAGTCCTCTTTCCCTCTGAAGCACAGGGTGGTTCTCTCTCTGAAATTCCCTTATCTGTCTAAAGACAAACCCTCCAAAGAGAATACAATTGTCATGAATCCCCTCCCTGGAAATCTCATCAACCAGGTAGGAGTAACTGTATCAGAGAAGAGACTGAAGGTTGACACCACAGTCTGTGACAGACTTTATCACCTATTCTTCTGGGAGCTGCTAAGAAACAACTTTGATTTCCTGAGAGACTTTTTATCTACGTAACAAGATAACCTTTGTTTGTTGTACATTTTCTCCTCTCACTCTCATAACTTGTGTCACCATCACCCCCAGAACCTCCAGACCCCTGTTCCTTTCTGTAGCTCAGGATGCCATTTCAATCATCTGACCCGTTGCTGAGTCTCATATTTTGTGGGACTCTAATGTGTAAGTGCAGAATTAAATATAGCTTTTCTCCAGTTAATCTGTTGACTGTCAGTCTATTTCATAGATTCAATTATTAAAACTTCTGAGGGTAGAAAGAAAGTTTTCTCCCTTCTACAGCTATATAGAAGGTAGCAATTAATGAGAAACATCTCAAAGGAAAGGAAATGGGCCTGAGTTTTTTGTTTTGTCTTTTTCTTTTTTCTATGGCCTGTATAATTGCAGAAGAACCTAGGGTTTTCCAGAGGCAGGTATGTAAGGAAGTCATCCTCAATTCTCATGGGAGTCATGAGGAAGGGTAGAGGTGGCTCTCATCTTGGGATATGCTGGAATAAGGGAGAGCAGCCTGGTCACTTACAGTGAGCCCTTTCTCAGAACAAAAAGGGTAGGAGATTTCTCAATCACCACTGCTTTTAGGAAGCACAGGGCTCAAAAAAAAATCGCCATTGTCACTAGTATCTGAGCCGTCACCATCTCACAAAAACGCAACTCTGTTAAGTCCTTATAGCCCTGAATTTTATACAACATGCTTTGTTTTATTGGGCAATTGGAGTGTAGCTAATTAACCACCCCAACAATGACCTTTCAGTGAATGGGCTTTCAGAAAACTGGCCATTTCCTTGTGTTACAGTGAAAAGGAGGCCTAGCGTGACTAATTCCATTTTGTTCCTAATCCCACCCTCCCACTGTGATTCTTTTAGGCCAACTGCTTCTGCTTATCTCTGCACATAGCCCAAGCTAACTTTAAGAGGAATTTAGTTACAGCTTAACTTTAAAGCAAGGATGATAATAGTCCCTTCCCAAAACTAACCCTATAGGAGATAAGGAAGGTGTGCTCACAAGTAACAATGTTATATTAAAGATTTATAGGATTATTATGACCTAAGGACAAAGAAGTTTCAAAGCCCCCTTGGAGTCTCGCTGTCACTCAGATGTATGATGATCGGTCACCTCTTGACCTCAATCCCCCTCCTTTTGCCCTTTCCCCTAACATAAAAAGAGACTAAAATTTGTAAGACGCTTCTTTAGGACATTAATCCACCATCTTCTAGTTTGCTGGCTGTCTGAAATAAAGTCACCTTCTCTGACCCAACACCTTGTCACTCCACTTACTGGCTGTCATACGATGAGAAGTATAAGCTTCAACTTGTTTACATTCACAACATTCCCTACGATTGGACAGACACAGGCATTTTTGTATACCTCCTAAAGTAAATGCTGATGCCCATGAGGGCTCTAGGGGTCAAGAGAGAGCTTTCCCATTGGTCCTCCGAAGTTTCACTGAAAAATCAACACACAAAGGGAAGATTAATTGGAGAAAAGGTATACAAATTTACTTAATGTGTACACATGGGGAGAATCACATAGTGATTACCATTTCTTCAGCAGGGTTCAGAAGCTTATACAAGAGGGAATCCAAAAATACCCGGAATTTATTTATAAAAAATTGTGTATTTAGTCTTACATGTTTAAACTTCAGTCACCCTCAAAGTACTCTCCATTGATATAATACGCCTATCGAGATGCTTTTTCCACAGCTCAAAACAGTTTTTGAACTCTTCAATTCTGATGCCTTTTTAATGCTTCTACTGTTTTTTGTTTCACTTCTTCCACTTTGGCAAAATGTTTCCCTTTAAGGACTTTTTTCATCCAGGGAAACCAAAAAAAGTCTCTTGGGATGAGATTGGATGAATAGGGAGGGTGGGGTATCGAGGTCATGCCTTTTTTGGTCAAAAACTGCTGAATATTCAATGTAGTGCGGGCAAGTGTGCTCACAAATCACCCATCATGAAACAGACAAATGCGTCGAAAGAATCTCCAAAAAAATTGACCGAAGCCAAATGTAGCTTCTCACAGCATCACTAGTTGCTACACTGATGCCGATAGGCACCCCCAACACTTAGCAGCAGAAACCTGCACTACAAGGGGCCCACCCTCCAAAAAAATAATTCCAGGGTGTTTTGGTACCCCTCATATATGAGTTCTATTCTGCCAAACAAGTTATGGGAAGGGGGAGAAAGGAATTCTGTTGAGGAGCAATAAAGAATTACTAGGGAGAATGAATGGACCTCGGAACAGATTAAAAAGAAACTTTTTCTCCTTGGTGAGTCTGGATCTTAGGCAGATAAAGGAACTTCCATTTATTTGGGCGAGACAGGGTAGGGTCAGAGAGATTTCTTGAGGCTTCTTCAGTTCAGCATCTCAAAGTGTCATATTTGAGGGTATCAGTTTCTGAGCCCCAACAGGGCCCTGACCTAATATGCCAGCTCTATACACACCAACCTTACCCCAGATCCAGGGAGCACTCAATAAATGTTTTTCAAATTAAAGCACTGTTTATGTAAATCTTCCATTGGTTCATCAAGCAAAATCATTTTCCAACAGTTTCAAGCTCTGAAAATCTCAAATCCATCAGCTGTATGTAAACCTTCCCTATGGAGAGGAGACAACAACCAGAGGCCTTGGGTTTTTCCCTGGCTCCCCACCTCTGGTCCTGTGCTTATCCACACACTAGGTGTTAAACGGCAGGGAAGACTCCCAGTAATCACAGCAAGGGCAGAAAGCAGAGTGAAGACCAAAACCTAAGCACAAGTCCAAGTACAGACTGTAGCGGGAAGACAGAGAGATTGTGACATGGAGACTCTTATAGGAAGTGGCAGCTTTTATTACGCTGGCCGGCTCAGCTGGCTCAAGGTGCTAATGCTTTCAGGTTGAGCCCCGCAGAACTGGAGAAGTGGGGTCTTATACCCTTGTTTAGGTCAGGGAGGGGGTCGTGTTGAGTGATTACATATTTCCTTTGGAATCTTCCAAGGTTGTACTCAGCAAAATTAGATTTCTCAAAGAACAAATGGTCTCCAGGAACTGCTGGGTTGTAAACCGTCAACTTCAGAAGAGGGGTTTTGGATAAGTCTGTGAATTAGTTACTCTTTTGCATTTCCATGAGAGCCATCAGTCTCTAGCCATTTGGCCTTTTTCAAACAAAACTG
>CAUYQG010053143.1:0-15399 GCA_963574415.1 Tarsius wallacei
CTGAGAGCAGAAGGGAGGGGCTGGAGAGCATATCTGAAAGGAAGTAGGACTTACAGGAATGACCTAAGGGCATTTTTTAAAATCTGTTTGTTTGCTCGTTTTTTGTGTGTTTTTGCTTTCATTTTTTTCTCTTTCTTTCTGTTTTTGATTACATTTTCATACTTGCTTTGTTTCTGTTATTTTATTGCTGATTTTTTAGCCTTTCTGTCTGTACTGGTATTTTCGAGGACAAGTACATCAGTAGGGGGGAGTTTGTCAGTTTCTGTATTTCTATGATTGTTTGTATGTTTTAGTTTTTATATCTTTTCTGTCTTTTTGTTGCTTTTCATTTGCTAGTTAGTACACCTGTCTCTGTTTTCCCTATTATTCTCTCTCTCTCTCTCCACCTACCTCTCATCCCCCTCCTTTCTTTTTCAATTCTTTTCCTTTTTCTTACCTCATTTTGCTTTCAGGGAGAAAAACCTATATCCCCCTTGCATGGACAGATTGTAAGACAGTGGTAAGTGGGTTCCAGGGGGCCCATGCACCTATCAGTGGATAATGGGATCTGCAGATAGTTTCAGAATCACAGCTTCCCCCTCAATTAAATCTCAAAGTTGCAAAAAGTGCAGTCCCCCACCCAAAGTCCAGCTTCAGAATTGAACAAAGCCAGAAGATCCACATAAGGAAGAAAAGGAGATTGAGCAAACAGAAGTAATAGCTACCCCACCTCCAATCCCTAAACAACAGAATTAAAGCAGAGGAAAATAAAGAGGGGAGAAAATCTACACAACTGAAGAAAAACCAAAAGAAGAATATGGGTCTCACACAGACTCCTGGGAGGTCCGCCATTGAGAAAACAGACTTTGGAACACAAACAATGAAAAGTCTCCAGAATGACTGGTCTCAAACCACAAACCCAGATATCAAGACATTAATAGAGGGGATAAATAGGATCGAAAAGAGACAAGAGGAAAGAATGAAGGAGTTAATAACTGAGATAACAGCAATAAAGAATACAGTGAATGAAATAAATAACAAACTGATAAGCATGGAAAGCAGAATTAGCCAAGCAGAAGAAAAAATCTCAGAACCTGAGTATGAAATATGGAATTAACCCAAACATAGAACTAATCCAAACCATCAAAAACAGAAAAGAAGCTTTAAAAGACAGAGCAAAACATTCAGGAGATGAGTGATTATTTCAAGAGGCTGAACCTAAGATTAATTGGACTTACTGAGGCAGAAAAAGAGACAGAAACCACCCTGGAACAAACATTCTGTGAAATTATTCAAGAAAACTTCCCTCATCTCTTCAGTGATGCAACCTTTTAAATACAAGAGATTCAGAGAACCCCTGCAAGATGACAAATAAGTAGACTAACTTCTAGATGCATAGTGATTCGCCTACACAAAGTAGGTATAAAAGAAAAAACCCTAAAGGCAGCAAGAGAAAAAGGTCAGACTACCTACAGGGGAAGACCAATTAGAATACAGCAGACTTTTCCACAGAAACACTTCAGGCGAGGAGAGCTTGAAGCCTAATCCTCATAATTCTCAAAGATAAACAATTTCAACCAAGAATTACCTACCTAGCTAAGCTAAGCTTCATCAGTGATGGAGAATGAAAATCTTTCCAAGACATTCCATCCCTAAGAAGTTATACTGCCTCCAGATCAGCTGTACAAGAAACATTTAAGAAAGTATTAAACACAGAAGAAAGGGAAAAAAGAACGACAATGCCTTTCACAAGCATGCAGGAAAAAGATTGAAAACACACATGAATAGACCCCAAAACCAAAAGAAAGAAAACATACAATAACAACAACAACAAACTCTATAAGAACCTCATGACTGGGATAAACTCTCACATTTCAATAATTAGCCTGAATATGAATGGACTAAATGCACCACTGAAAAGACATAAAATGGCAAAATGGATAAAATGTCATGAGGCAACAAGACATTGTCTCCAAGAGACTCATTTCACCAGAAAGGACACTCACAGATTCAAAGTAAGAGGATGATGGGAAACAAAATTTCAGGCGAACAGAACACAAAAGAAAGCAAGAGTCACAATCTTAATATCAGACAAAATACCCTTTAAGCTATCAAAAATTTTAGAAAGATATGGAAGGTCATTACATAATGATAAAAATTCCAATCTATCAACAAGAAATATCCATTCTAAACATATATGAACCCAACATAGGATCACCAACTTTCATAAAGCAACTTCTAGGTAAACTAAAAAAAAGATATTGACTCTAACACTATCATAGCTGGGGACTTAAATACCCCACTCATGCACCTAGAAAGATCAGCAAGACAAAAAGTCAACAAGGAGATTTAGAACTTCAACGTGATGCTTGACTAAGTGGACTTTTAACTGATACCTACAAAACACTCCACCCAACAACCATGGAATATACATTATACTCATCACCACATGGAATGTACTCTAATATTGACCACATCCTTGGCCATAAATCAAGCATAAACAAATTTCACAAGATTGAAATCCTGCCATGCACCTTAAAAATAATAAAAATAAATAAATGCATTTAAAATACTAAACATAAAAACACTCCTAAACAACTATTAGAATATCTTTTTAAAAAAAGACAACTTATTAACCTTATTAAATGCAACAAAAGCATTAATTAGGGGAAAGTTTGTGGCAATAAATGTCTACTGAAAAAAGAATATAGTTCAAATCAATAATATAACTTTGCATTTTAAGGAGCTATAGAATAACAAATTAGTAAAAACAAAAATAATAAAGATTAGAGCAAAAACAAATAAAATAAAGAGAAGGAAAACACGAAAATGATGGTTAAAATAAAAGTTTGTTTTATGAAAATGATAAACAAAATCACACTCTTAGCTAGCCCAAGAAGAAAAGAGAGAAGAGTCAAATAAATAAAATCAGGAAAAAAAGAGAAAATCTTACAAGCTAACACCACAGAAATTAAAAAAGATAACTAAATAATTTAATATAACAATTATATGCTGATAAATTGGTCAAGAAATGAAGAAAAAAATACATCTCAAGAATAAACAGAAAATAATAGAAAGCTTGAACAAACCAATAACAAATAAAAATGTTGAAAGAGTAATCATAAAACTTCAAACAAAGAAAAGCCCAGGACCAAATGATGTGACAGGTAAATTCTACCAAACATTTAAAAAGTGGCTCAGCCTGTAATTCCAGCACTTTGGGAGGCCAAGGCAAGTGGATTGACTGAGCCCACAGGTTCGAGACCCACCCAGGCAACTTGGTGAGACCTCATCTCTACAATCAATCAAAAAATTAGCTGGGTGTGGTAGCGCAAGCCTGTAGTTACGGCTAATTGGAAGGCTGAGGCAGAAGGATCGCTGGAGCCCAGCAGGTCGAGGCTGTGGTGGCCGGGAGTGTGCCACTGCACTCCAGTCTGGGCGACAGAGTGAGACTCCGTCTCAAAAAAAAAGAAAAGAAAAAAGAAAATTGCACCCTACTATTACTCCCAAGTCTGGGAAAATGCCTGCAGCTTTTCCCGATATCTTTTCCTCTCATCGTCTCCTGTCCTCTCCCCAAATTAGCATCAGGGTTTGGGACCAACAAGGTGCTCTCCCAGGGCCTGAGTTGCAGTTCTAGCTACTCAGGAGGCTGAGCTGGAAGGATCACCTGAGCCCAGGAAGTGGAGGCTGTGGTGAGCTGTGATGGTGCCACTGCACTTCAGCCTAGGCAATAAAGTGAGACACTAACTCAAATAAATAAATACAAATAAATTCTCTTAAACTTTTCTGAGTTATCTAAATGCTTGTAATTTTTAATTTGGCATTATTGGTATTTGGGGCAAGATAATTCTGTGTTGTTGGAGGTTCTCCTGTGCATTGAAGGGGTTAAGCAGCATCCCTGACACCTATACACTAGACGCAAGTACCATTCCTCTTCGCAAATTGTGGCAATGTGCAGATATTTCTAAATTTTCTCTGGGGGACAAATGCCCCTAGTTGAGAACTGTACTACAGAGAATGAAATTTTAATAACTAGGTAGATGGAATATTTAAATAGATTTAAATACAGATCAGTAAATATGGTAAGTCTTTTTTTATATTATAGCCATTTTCCTATGGCGTTAACATTTTTCAAAAATATCAAGTAAAAGCAACATAAGTTTATTTTATGGCCATTCAGTAGCCTATTGAAAATTTTGTTTGTTTCAGATTTTTAAAGATAATTGACACTATAATAATCACCTTTGAACATATAGCATGGTGAATATATATGAGTAATATTTTAGAATTCATGCCTGGATAGAAACTGTAGTATCACATGGATTTCATGTAAGACTTTTTATGTGTATCATCATATCATCAAATTTTCATCTTGTAAAGTGCTATGAATTTATAATTTCATCTAGTAGTATATAAGACAGACTGTTTTCTTACAACAGCTTAAAGCTTAATTAAATACAAAAAAAATATTTTCAAAGATGCCAATAGCTATTATTTTCTGAGTGTAAGAGTGTTGCGATTCAAGAGATGAAATTATGGGCCAGGCTAAGTGGCTCAGCCTGTAATCCCAGCACTTTGGGAAACCGAAGCGAGTGTATTGCCTGAGCCCATGGGTTCGAGACCCACCTGCGCAACTTGGCAAGACCTCGTCTCTATAATCAATCAAAAATCAGCCGGGCATGGTAGCACATGCCTGTAGTTCCGGCTACTTAGAAGGCTGAGGTGGAAGGATCGCTGGAACCCAGCAGGTTGAGGCTGCGGTGGCCAGGAGTGTGCCTCTGCACTCCAGTCTGGGTGACAGAGTGAGACTCCAACTCAAAACCCAAAAAAAAATGAATACAAAATATTTTTACATTCTTTCAAAAATTAGAAGAGGGAATACGTCAAAACTTACTCAGTTTTATAAAGTTGACATATAAAAATTGTTCATAAATATAAGGTACAGTGTGATTTTTTGATACATGTATGCATTTTACAATAATTAATCAGGATAATTATCATATCCATTACCTCAAACATTTATCAGTTCTTTGATTAAAATTCCTCTTTTTTAGCTTTTTATTATTGTTAATATATTCTCCCTTCTGTGTATTAGAACACCAGAACTTGGAAAAGATGGCTGACTAGAAGCAGTTAGTTGTGCCCCTAGCATGGAGTAAACCAAAATAGAGGGCAAGCCTCAATGTTCAGAAAGGATGAGACCATGAGACCAAGATCAAACCCCACAACCCACCAGAGAAGCAGCAGGACCCAAAGGGGCAAAGAAGTGAGAAACCAGTCAATCTAGGTTAGAACCAGGAAGCTTCTTCCAACAGGATGCTGGCATAAACTGCAAGCACCTCTGCCCATCTTTGCAGCATCCCCAAAATGGCTGAGGGATTTCCTCTCGTTTCTCCCTAGGGTAGCCAGTTGTGCATACAGGTGGGGACCTGGAATATGAACCTGTCTGATCTAACTTTCTCCAACCAGCTTTTTCCCCTTGCCTCTCTCAAGAACCCAATATGAACAGAAAAATTTGAAAGTTCTCATAGCTCTGTCCATCACCTAGGTCATTTGCATACTTTCTTGGGGCAGCATAGGCCAAGCAGAAAACCCACAGTATTACACAAACTGACTTTTTCCTGTAAGTGCCACTTTCTGGTCAGAGATCTATTGACACAGCCCATTGAAACACATGACACAATAACACACCGCTTGGAAATGTCTGTTTTCAAATCTCTGCCAACACCTCTACCCAAACCACCCCATCCACTCAGAAAGCCTTGGGTTTGTGCATGTACCTAGCACAGCACTACCAAAGCTGGCAATATAAAAAGCCATCACACTAAGGCTATATACAACCAAGAAAACCCTACAGAGTCTATGCCATTCCCTTGCCAACCCCATTAGAGCAGGTGTTTGTGCCCGCCACTGGAATACTGGAAGACTGGTCAGCCCAGTATAGCTCTACCCAACATCCCCCACTCCCCAAAAAAGCAAAGCCCATGTTACCACAAATCTTGCAGACTAGTACATAGTCTGGGGCAGAAAGCTTCTCCGGGGATCCTCCAGAGAAGTCAGTGACCAATTCTCGGATTTCAACCTTTTTGCCTGCACTTCACCAGATCCCTTGCAGGCATTCCTCAACACTAGCTTGAACTGTGACAGCCTTATAGGGCAGCTAGACCTAGAAGAGCAGCAGGACTCATAATCATCAGTCCCTCACGGATTACAACTTCTAGGGGAAAGAGGAGTGCACAGCATCAAAGGAGGATCCAATGGATCAATAAATCAGTAAGTCCAGAGTGCAGGCTTCTCTGTGTGTCAGATAGCCCTGCCTAAGGAAAGTTTCTTTCAGGAAAGACATAGATACATTGCTGAGTTCAGTAAGTGAAGACAATGGTTCTTCCCCAGCAGATGAACAGTCTTGATGCCATTGAAGTGTATTGGAGAAGGGACTTCACACCTCCATTTACCACTGAAGACATTTGCTTCTCTCGTGGAAGCTCAGTGCAAGTACACCTCTGAACACCCTTTCTGCAGCATTTTAGGAAAACTGGAACACGAGGCAAGTGAGTCCTTCAGGCTCATGCTTGCACAAGGGATGGAATCCCAATCACTCTCTGCACAGGATGTTAATATTTCTACAGATGAACAGAGATGCATGGATGATCTGAAAAATTAAAACAAGAAGACAGGGCTGTAACAGAAAATCAGACCACTTTTTTATCAAACTAGTGGTGGAGATGAGATGGCCCTCCCCTTCTTCCTGGTGAAGACCTCAGTACATTTCATTGGGAGTTCTCCCAAATGCCTCCACCAGAGCTGATACTTTAGTAGGTCATAGGGGTATTGCATATAAGCTTTAGCTGCAACCAGTTATCATTCAGAGGGCTTCCTAATGGCCTGAGGGCTGAATGGTTCAACCCAGAGAAAAAAGAGCAAACCACACAACTAGGGAACAAGATAAGCATAACGAGTCTTTTAACATTCTAGCCCTATAGGAGACAGTGAAGCTATCCACAAACCCAATAATTGCTACTACAATCAACATCTGAGAATGCCAATGCACAGCAATTCTCTATAAACAAGAAACACATTCAGAGCCTTTACCACTGAAACACTCAGAGCTGAAGGTAGATGAACATAAACTATACCTACTAAAGTCAAATCCCAAATGGATACAAAGAAAAAAACGAAGAAAAACAAATTTAATAATAAGAAGAAATAATTTACCCAAATAAGAAAAGAGCAGAAAAATTACCCTGGGGGGAAAAGGGTTTTTAACTCTCCCTTCCACAAAAAAGCAACAACAACAAAACACACACACACACACACACACACACACACACACACACACACACAAATTCTTCATCAATGAATCCTAACCAAAATGAAATTTTTGAAATTTCAGAGATAGAATTCAAAAAAAGTTAATTTAAAAATTGCTCAATGTAAATCCCAGAGAAAGCTGAAAGCCAACATAAATAACTCAAAAATATATTCAGGATGTGAATTTAAAATTCCCTAAAGAGATAGATACTTTTAAAGAATAGTCTGAACTTCTAGAAATGGAATATTAATTTAGGGACTTAAAAAACACAGTGGAAAGTTTTAGCAAAAGACTGGACGAAGTAGAAGAAAAACCTATCAGAATTCAATGACAAGGCTTCCAAACTGAAGAAGAAAAATTATAATAACTTGACAAAGTTTCCAAGAAATGTGTAATTATGCAAAACATCCAGCTCTAAGAATAATAGGTGTTCTGAGGAATGGGTCAACTGAGATCCAATCCCCACCTCTACAAAATATGTCCGTGTAACGAATATTCATTTGTACCCCTTGAATCTACAAAAAAATAATTTTAAAAATATCATAGGTGTTCCTGAAAAAGAAGAAAAAGAACAGGTTGGGAAAACCTATTTGAGGAAATAATTGAAGAAAGCTTCCCTGACCTTGCCAGAATTTAAAAACATCCAGATACAAAAAGACAAAAACAATCTTGGAATAGTCATTTCAAAAAGTTTATCCCCAAGTCATATAGTCTTTAGGTTACCCAAAGTCAAAATGAAGAAAAGAATTCTAAGAGTAGTTAGACAAAAGTATTAAATAACGTATAAAAGCAAACATATCAGGCTTACAGCAAACTTGTCAGCAGAAACATTACAAACCAGTAGGGACTAGAGTCCTACCTTTATTCTTCTCAGACAGAATAACTATCAGACAAGAGTTTTGTATCTTGCAAAACTAAGTTTCATAAACAAAGGGGAAATGGCATATTTCTTGGGGAAGCAAACGTTGATGAAATTTGTTACCACTAGACCAGCTGTACAATAAATACTTGTAGAAATTCTAGACATCAAAACAAAGACTCTAAATGAACCAGTAGAAAAAAACCCTGGAAATTATAAAATTCACAGGACTTATAAAACATTAACACGATGGAGAAAACAAAGCAACTGAGTAACAATCAACATAATAAATGGAACAGTACCTCACATATCATTAGTAGCATAGAATGTAAATGGTTTAAATACCCCACTTAAAAAATATAGATTGGCAGAATAAACAAAAAACACAATACAAATATCTGCTGCCTCCAAGAGGCCCACTTAATTCACTGTAGATGCAAAGTAAAGGGGTGTAAAAAATGTCCCATGCAAATGGAAACAAAAAACAATCAGGAGTAGCTATTCTTATATCAGAAAAAACAGAGTCTAAATTAGCAACAGTGAAAAAAAGACAAAGAAGGGCATTATATAATGATAAGGGGATCAATTCAACAAGAGGACAAAACAATATTAAATGTATATGCACCTAACACCAGGGATTCCAGCTTTATTTTAATTGATTTAAAATTAATTCAATTGGATTTAAAAAGATAACAATACAATAATAGGGATGTCAACACTTTCTTGAAAGCAATAGATCAGTGAGGTAGAAATTAAACGAAGACATATTGGACTTAAACTGGATTCTAAAACAAATGAACATAGCAGACATCTATACATCACTCCAATCAGGCAAAGTGAGGACCAAAGGGAGGGCCAAACTTTACCCGTACAATTACCACTTGTATACCTAATCCTGAATTGCACTCCACATCTTTAAAGTAAAATACATTTTTTAAAAAGATACACAAATTTCCAAAAAATATATATAAAAATGTTCAACACCACTAATCATCAGGGAAATGCAAATTAAAACCACACCAGTCAGAATAACCATTATTAAAATATCAAAAAACAATACATGTGGTAGAGATGTGGTGAAAATGGAAAGCTTATATATTGTTCATGGGATTGTAAATTAGTGCATGACCTATGAAAAATCAGTATGGAGATGTCTCAAATGACTAACATAGGTCTGCTATTCAATCCAGCAATCCCACTATTAGTATCTACCCACAGGAAAAGAGATCATTATACCAAAAACAATACCTGCCCTCGCTTGTTTCTTGCAGCATAATTCACAATTGCAAAGATGGAGAATCGTCATAAATGCCCATCAACTGATCAGCAGATAGAAAAAATAAGTGGTGTATATACATGCCATGAAATACTATTTAGTCATACAAAAGAAAGAAATAATGTATTTTGAAGTAGCTTGGATGGAATTGGTACCATTATCAAAGTGAAGTAATGCAGAAATGGAAACCAAATACTGCATGTTCTTACTTACAAGTGTGGGCTAAACTAAGAGTCTGCAAAGGCATATAGATTGGTGTAATGGAAATTGGAGACTCAGAAGAGGGAGATTTGGAAGGGGGGAGAGACAAAAAAAAATCACCTAATGGGTAAAGTGTGCACAAGTGTGGGTAGTGGGTACACTTAAATCTCAAACTTCGACAATCTACAATGCATTCATGTAACCAAAAGTCATTTGTACCCCTAAAGTTATTAAATAATGAAAGAAAAACCAAATCTTTAATTTTCCCATGTAACTGTAACTTTGTACCCATTGTCAAAGAACTTTCTCTTCCCCAATCCTCCTTCTCCCTCCTTGCCCTCGCCTCTGGTAATCCCTATTTTACTGTCTACTTCTATAAGGTCAATTTTTAAAGTTTCGCACATGCATGAGATTGCACAATATATCTCTTTTTGTGCCTGGCTTTCTTCACTTATAATGTCTTTCAGATTCATCTATGTTATTACAAATGACAGAATTTCATTCTACTTTTTGGCTGAATATTATGGCATTGTGTATATATACAACTTTTAAACACAGATATTGGTTCATAATAATTGTACATGTTTATGGCATATACATCATATTTTGATATTTAAATACAGTGTGTAATAATCAAATCAGGAATGTTAAGAGTTCCATTGCCACAAACATTTATTTATTTGTGTTAAGAATATTTCAATTTTCTTTTCTAATAATCTGAAATATACAATAATTTTTTGCTAAGTATATTCATCTTACTGTATTATTGAATATTAGAGCTTATTTCTTCTAATTGTATGCTTGTACCCATTAAAAATATGCATTTATTCCCATATTTTTCTGCATCTGGTAATTATCATTCTACTCCCTACCTTTACAAGATCAACTTTGTTAGCTTCCACATATTAGTGAAAACATGTATTTGTTTTCCTACAACTGGCTTATTTCATTTACCATAACCTTCAGTTAATTTTATACTACAAATGATAGGATTTCATTTTTTTTAGGGTGGAATAGTTATTCATTGTGAATATATACCACATTTTCTTTATCCATTCATTTCTTGAAGGACAATTAGGTTGACTTCATATCTTGGCTATTGTGAATAGTGCTGCAATAAATGTGGGTGTGCAGATTTCTCTTAGACACACTGATTTTATTTTCTTCAGGTATATACCCAGTAGAGAGATTGCTCGATCCTATGTTAATCTTATTTTTATTTTTACTTTTATTTTTTGAGAAATCTCCATATTCCTTTTTATAATGGTTGTACTAATTTATAACCTCACCAAAATATGTAAGGATTTGTTTTTCTTCATGTCCTACCAATATGTGTTATTTTTGGCTTTCTGATAATAGTCATCCTTACTATAGTGAGGTGATACCTCATTGTAGTTTTGATTGGCATTTCCTGTTAATTAATGAGGTTGAGCATTTTTTATCATGTACTTCTTGGCCATACATATGTCTCTAAATGAGTAATGTTGATTTAGATATTTTCCTCATTTTATTACGGTTATTTGTTTGCTTGCTGTTAAGTTTTTTGAGTTTCTTATAGACTTTAGAATGTATAGTTTTCAAAAGTTGTCTCTTATTCTGTATGATTTCCCTTCACTATGTTGATTGTTTCTTTTGCTGTGAAGAAACTTTTTAGTGTAATGAAATACAATTTGTCTAGTTTTGCTTTGATTACTTGTAATTTTGGTCCTATAAAAAAAATACCTGCTTAAACCAGTGTCATGGAGTTTTCCCTTATGTTTTCTTCTAGTAGTTTTATATATTTGGGTCTCACATTTAGGTCTTTATTCTGTTTTGAATTAATTGTAATAGGATGAGAGATAATTCAATTGTATTCCTCTGTATGCAGCTATTCAGTTTCCTCAACACCATTTTTTTTTTTTGAGTTGGAGTCTCACTCTGTCGCTTAGACTGGAGTGCAGTGGCCGCTCCCAGCCACCACAGCCTCAACCTGCTGGGCTCCAGCCATCCTTCTGCCTCAGCCTTCCAAGTAGCTGGAACTACAGGCGCACGCTACCATGCCTGGCTAATTTTTGATTTATTGTAGAGATAAGGTCTTGCCAAGTTGCCCAGGCAGGTCTCGAACCTGTGGGCTCAGGCAATCCACTCACCTCAACCTCCCAAAGTGCTGGGATTACAGGCTGAACCACCGAACTCGGCCCTCAACACCATTTAATAAAAATATCATCCATTCCAATTGTGTGTTCTTGGCATATTTGTTCAAGAATGAGTCAGAAGTTAATGCATGGACTTATTTATGAAATTTCTATTCTGTTTATTTGGGCTATGTTTCTTTTTTATGTCAATGCCATGCTGCTTTATATACTATACCTTTGTAATGTAGTTGAAATAAGGTAGGGTAATGGCTAACAAATTATTTTTATTCAAGATTGCTTTGTCTATTTGAGGTCTTTTGTGGCTCTATGTAAATTTTTAATTTAGTTTTTAATTTATCGTTGTTAGGATATTACAAGTATTTTAGGAGGGATTGTGTTGAATCTATAGATCACCTTATGCAGTAGGGACATTTTAGCACATAGGTTTTCTTAATGCAAATATGGGGTATATGTATTTATGTCTTTTAAAAAATTTTTGTCATTTTTTTGTTTTCAATGTAAAGCTCTTTCATCTCCTTATTTAAATTTAAGCACAATCCTACTGACATTAGCCAAAAAATTGAAATACCTTGGCATCTTCTTAACCAGAAATGTGAAAAACCTTTACATTAAAATCTACAAAAAAACTCAAAAAAATCAAAGAAGGCACAAACAAATGGAAAAATATTCCATGCTCATGGACTGGAAGAATCAACATGGTTAAGATGTCCATCCTACCAACGGCAATCTACAGGTTCAATGCAATACCCATTAAATTACCAACATCAGTCTTTTCAGACCTAGAAAAAACAATACAGAAATTCTTATGGACATAAACGACCATGAATGACCAAAATAATCCTTAGCAAAAGAAACAAAGTTGGAGGTATCACATTTCCAGACTTTAAACTTTACTATAAAGCTACAGTAATCAAAACAGCCTGCTATTGGTATAAGAAGAGGCATATAAACCAATGGAACAAGATAGAGATTCTGGAAATAAAACCTCAATTTCCCAGCCAACTCATCTTCAACAAAGCCTTGACCAACAACCACTGGAAAGAGGAGAACCTATTCAGTAAATGGTGTTAGGAAAACTGATTGACCACATGCAAAAGATTGAAACAGGATCCCTACCTATCACCATACACAAAAAACAACACTAAATACATCAAAGATCTCAATGTAAAACCTCAAACTTAAAGAATCTTAGAAAACGTAGGAGACATCCTTACAGAAATTGGAATAGTCATCCAATTACTGACCAAAACCCCAGATGTCCATGCTATAAGAGATAAGATAGACAAAGGAACCTCATCAAACTGAAAAGCTTCTGCAAAGCAAAAGAAACCACCAAGAGGGGGCAGACAGCCCACAGAATGGAAAAAAATTATTTGCCAACTACATATCTGACAAAAGTCTAACATCCAGGATCTACAAGGAACTCAAACATGTCAAAAGGAAAAAAGCAAACAGCCCTATTAAAAAGTGGGCAAAAGACATGAATAGACACTTCTCAGAAGAAGACATATGAGCAGCCAACAGATAATGCTCAGCCTCACTAATCATCAAATTAATGCAAATTGAAACCATACTGAGATGTCACCTAATTCCAGTCAGGATGGTCAAAGGATGTGGGGAAAAGGGAGAATTTTTACACAGTTGGTTGGAGTGTAAACTAGTACAACCTCTGTGGAAAACAGTGTGGCAATTCCTAAAAGATCTAAAAATCGATGTTCTATATGACCCAGCAATGCCCCTTCTGGGAATATAACCAGAGGAACTTAAATCATTATATAAAAAAAGATACCTGTACACACATGGTTATTGCAATATTATTCACAATAGCAAAAACATGGAACCAACTGTATTGCCCATTGAAAAGTGGACTGGAGTTTAAAAAGTGATACATATACATGAAGGAATTTTATGCAGCCATAAAGAAGGACAAAATTATGAACTTCACAGCAACTTGGTTGGATTTAGAGTTTACAATACTCAGTGATCTATCACAGACACACAGAACTGAGTACCACATGTTGTCACTCATAAGTGGACCCTAAACATTTATCATAAAACTATGAGAAAGGGATTGGTGGTAGCGGGACACTGCTGTAGGGCACATAACATCAATAAGTGTACCTGATCTCAAAAAAGGCAAAGTGGGGATCAAAGGGAAGCCCAACATTTATCTGTATGATAATCACTTATGTACCTAATCCTGAACTGCACCCCACATTTTAAAAATAATAATTAAAAACTGTCATTTTTTTTACTTTTCATAAAAGATCTTTCACCTCCTTATTTAAATTTATTCATAGGTATTTTATTTCTGTAGCTATTGTAAGTGGAATCATTTTCTTTCTTTCTCAATTGGCTCCCTCTTAATGTGTAGAAACAATGCTAGTTTTTATATGTTAATTTTGTATCCTGCTACTTTAATGAATTTAAAAGTAATAAATGTTTTTTGGTGGACTTTTTTTAGGTTTTCATAGAGACACAATTATGTCATCTGCAAACAGAGACACTGTAACTTCTCCCTTTCCAATGTGGATGCCTTTATTTATTTTTCCTGATCATTCTGGCTAAGACGTTCAGTGCTACTTTTAATAGAGGTGGCGTGTGGGCATTCACTCTTATTTCGAATCATAGAGAAAATGCCTTCATGTTTTTCTTCTTCTGTATTATGTTAGGTGTGTCTTTTTATATATGACCTTTCCTTTGTTGAGATATCTTTCCATATATAAGTTTTTAAGTTTCTTAGGGCACTTGCACACGCATGTTAATTGTCACACTATGCACAATAGCAAAAAGAGGGCACCAACCCAGATGCCCATCAAAAGTGGACCATGGGAAAAATATTTGCCAACTTTATATCTGACAAAGGCCTAACACCTAGGATCTACAAGGAACTCAAATGTGCCGAAAGGAAAAAAAACAAACAGCCCCATTCAAAAGTGGGCAAAAGACATGAATAGACACTTCTCAAAAGAAGATACAGCGGCAGCCAACAGACCCATGAACAAGTGCTCAGCCTCACTAATCATCAGAGAAATGCAAATCAAAACCACATTGAGATACCACCTAACTCCTGTAAGAATGGCCATCATTAATAAAACAAACAACAACAGATGATGGTGAGGACATGGAGAAAAAGAAACGCTTCTACACTGCTGGTGAGAATGCAAACTAGTGCAACCTCTTTGGAAGACAGTGGTGATTTCTGAAAGAACTGGAAATTGACCTTCCCTATGACCCAGCAACTCCCCTATTTGGAATATACCTGGAGGAACTCAAATCATTCAGAAAAAAAGGTACCTCCACACATATGTTTGCTGCAGCTCTATTCACAATAGCAAAAACATGGAACCAATCATGCTGCCCATCAAAGCTGAACTGGATTGAAAAAATGTGGTACATATACACAATGGAATATTATGCAGTCATAAAGAAGGACAAACATGAACTTCTCAGCAACTTGGATGGATTTCGAGTCAGTCATACTCGGTGATCTATCACAGAAACAAAGAACAGAGTACCATATGTTCTCACTCATAAGTGGACCTTGAACAATTATCATAATATTATAAGAAAGGGATTGGTAGTAATGGGAAATTGCCAGGGGAGGGGGGATGGGACTGGCAGTTGAGGGAAACTA
>CAUYQG010053146.1:0-12044 GCA_963574415.1 Tarsius wallacei
GCTGAGTTGCCCAGGTGGGTCTCGAACCCATGGGCTCAGGCAGTCCACTCGCCTCGGCCTCCCTAAGTGCTGGGATTACAGGCTGAGCCACCGAGCCCGGCCTTGAAAAAAATTTTAACAAGCATTTCAACTTGTCCTTTAGAGATAGGCGTCTAATCCTTACAGATTGGGCTTTATTTTTTCTAGTTTGTCCTTTGAAAATAAGTTTTTCATCCTTTCTGAGTATAAAATTATATACATATATATATATATATATTTTTTTTCTTTTTTAAAAATTTAAAACAAAATTATATTTTATATTAAGTATGCTTGTTAAAATTTTTTTCAAGGCCGGGCTCGGTGTCTCAGCCTGTAATCCCAGCACTTAGGGAGGCCGAGGCGAGTGGACTGCCTGAGCCCATGGGTTCGAGACCCACCTGGGCAACTCAGCGAGACCTTGTCTCCATAATAAATTTAAAAAAAAACAAAAACAAAAACTAGCCAGGCGTGGTAGCGCGCGCCTGCAATTCCAGCTACTGGGAAGACTGAAATGGAAGGATCATCAGAGCCCCGCAGGTCAGGCTGCAGTGGCCGGGATCATGCCACTGCACTCCAGTCTGGGCAACAGAGTGAGACTCCAACTCAAAAAAAAATTTTTTTTCAATGTAAGAATTAGGATTTTGGCTGTGTTCAGTGGCTCAGCCTGTAATCCTAGCACTTTGGGAGGCCAAGGCGAGTGAATTGCCTGAGCCTACAGGTTCGAGACCAGACCAGGCAACTTGGTAAGACCTCGGCTACAAAAAAAAAAAAAAAAAAGAATTAGGATTTTATTTTTTATTTTTATTTGTTTATTTATTTATTTTTTGAGTTGGAGTCTCACTCAGTCACCAGACTGGAGTGCAGTGGCCGCTCCCAGCCACCGCAGCCTCGACCTGCTGGGCTCCGGCGATCCTTCCGCCTCAGCCTTCCAAGTAGCTGGAACTACAGGCGCGCGCGCTACCACGCCCGGCTAATTTTTTGATTTATTGTAGAGATGAGTTCTCACCAAGTTGCCCAGGTGGATCTCGAACCCGCAGGCTCAGGCAATCCACTAATTTCAGCCTCCCAAAACACAGTATTACAGGCTGAGCCACTGAGCCTGGTTAATTTTCATTTTCAAAAGGATCAAGTAACCCACTCGGCAGGCACAGTATGACCTATTCTTTTAATGTCTTGAAGGCACCACCAAAACTTTTTCAGCAGCATTCAGTGTGATGATAAAAATAACTGAAGGAAACAACTATTTTCCGGGTCCTCTATTTACCTGGATTATTTCAAACAAAAATGTTAATGTTGCTGAAATGAGCTGATGCATATTCTGAAACCCCCACATCACCTGGTCCCTCTGAGCAATTTAAACTGCCTTCCTATTTCTTTTTGTTTTCATCAACTCTCTCTCACAGAAAATGAAACTGCCATCATACTTCAAGTTCATAATACTAATGGCAATTGTAGCTGCAGCAACAGAGATGAGCCTTCAGCACAGAAGAACTCGGCTTCTGGTCTCAGACCAGGGTATGAGAAAGACTGTGGGCATGTGATTCGTAACTCCTGTCATGTCACTGTCGCGCTGAGCCAGTCCTATACTCTTATTCTCACCCCTTTTGGCAACACCATGAATTTGTAAAATGGTTTTGTGGAGGCAGAGCAAGTTTGTGATTGGCACGATGAATCTCTCTGACACCACGCTGGGATCTGTTTGTCGACCTCTTTTCTCTACTGAAATCAGTCTATCCATCTACGATTCTATCACTGGAAAAAATGGAGACAGATTACAGAGATAAGATACACATAAAGTGACAAGGTTAATAATGCAAAGTGTAATATGACAAACTAGAAAGAGGTAGGACATAACCCACAAATTTGGCTGAGACCTGCACAGTAGCAAAAGGGGCAAACAGTGACACGAGTTAGTGTGTACAAGAGTATTATGACACATTTTCATGAGACACAGTTTTTCTGGTACTAAATCTAGAGAGAAATTTGTGCTGTGGGTCATCATAAAATTGAAAAATGTATTCTAGGCCAGGAACAGTGGCTCTTACCTATAATCCCAGCACTTGGGGAGGCCAAGGCGAGAGAATCACTTGAGCTAAGGAGTTCAAGATCAGCCTGAGCAACACAGCGAAACCTCATTTCTACAAAAAAATCAAAAAATTAGCCAGGCATGGGGATGCATGCCTGTAGTCCCAGCTACTCGGGAGGCTGAGGGGTGAAGGATTGCCTGAGTCTAGGAGGTTGAGGCTGTGAAGAGCCGTGAGTTGCCACTGCACTCTAGCCTGGGTGACAGAGTGAGTTCCTGACTGTAAATGAATGAATGAATGAATAAATAAAACCATATTCTAAAGAACTGGCAGTGAAGTCCAGTAAGTAGTTAGTTTCACAAGGTTCTTTTTAATGATATATTTCAATGCAGGCAGGTAGAGTTATGTCAAAGGGTAATATCATTAAAGTAATTCTACAAGAAATACTGAAATTTTTCACAATAAAACATCTTGAATATGCAGGAAGTGCAGGGGGGCACCATAAAAGGAGATGGTTAGTTCCTCCCCCCCCACCCCTAACGAGGCCCAAATGCCACTGTTCTCCCCTGCAAACGCCCCTCACCTTCCCCAGACATTTGGGAGGACTGAGTCAGAGGTTCCCAGATCCAGTTCATCTGGGCATCACCAGAGGGTCAGAAGAGCCAGTTGGGGTGAGAGTTTATGAGGTTTCCTCTTAAATACCGCCCAGTTCGGCTCCTCAGGGGCCGAAGTCACCCTCATATATCACCGGTGTGTGTTTGGCTGTACGGCCCCTCTGTAGTGGGGACCCAGAGCCCCCTTGGGGGGAGGAGGCCCCCAATGCTCTGTGCTAACTTGGGAGGCACTGTAGGGACAACAGACTCTTCCAGGTGTGCTGAGGGAGCATCCCGGCTCCTTCTGCCACTTCACATGGGATGGATGCTGTTCCCAAGTGAGAGCCACACCCAGGGGTCCCCTTGCCAGCTATAACTCTTTTCCATTCAGGAAAGCATAAACTTTTGCAGGTCAGGGACTCGTTGTGAGTCCATGACAATTTATAAAATTCATAAGTCACTGGAGAACATCAATGCTTTATTAGTAAAACATTATTTGTAACATAGCTCTCAACACATTAAGTCACTATACTGTCTTCTGAACTGAGGCTAAGACCCCCAGACATCTGTGTCTGCCACCTGCATGACCACCCGCACCCACCACCTAAGGACAGGAGGACCCTGCAGCTGCATTTCAGACAGACAGCACATGTATTTGAGGGAAGAAGTCAGGCTTGTCCCTGGGCAGTGGCTACAAACAAGGCTTTGGGTCAAACAGCCCAGCCCTGCCTCTCTGTTCCTTATTAGCAAAGTGACCCTGGGGAGGCTAAGCCTGGTGTTGTCTTTCTAAAAATGGGTTTCAATTAGCCCAACTAGTACACCCTCACAATGCCAGAACAGGGCAAGAAGTGCAGAGTGACTAGCACATGCGAATACGCCAAGTAACTCTGTTATCACTGTGTTACCCTGTCACCCACATTCTGCACATGCTCCTTGAGGAGCGTCATCTTGTGTTTTTTTTCCTTGTGCTCAGCACAGCGCCGGACACAGGACGGTTCTCCATGCAGGTCCTGAGTGGACGGACCCACCCACCTAGTCAGCATGAGCAGCTGCTGAGTCCCAGGCACTGATCTATATACTGTGGACAGAGCAGTGACAAAACAGTAGGGTCCTGGCCTCCAGGTGCTCGTGTTCTAGTGGAAGAAAGAGACAAGCGGACACCTAGTGGGACAGAGGGAAAAATAAAACAGAGCAGGATTAACGGGTTAGGGATGGCCAGATGGGGTAAGGCTGCTCTGTGATACTTCACAGAAGGTCTCTCTGCCATCACATCTGAGCAGAGGCTTAAAGGACACAGGTATCTGCAGAAGGTGTGCTTTGAGCCTAGGGAACAATGGGTGCAAAGGCCCGGGGGCAGGCACACATGGCATTTTGAAGAAAAAAGAGGCTAGGGTGGGATGAATGAAAAGGCTTTCTCTCTTTTTCTATTTCATTAAAATGAGCACACAACACAATTCAGAAATTTTAAAAGATGTATTAAAATATTCACAAAAATACAATTGAAAAAGAAAAGATCAAAAAGTAATAATGAGCTTGATGGTTTTCCCTATGGATATATTTCCACTGAAAGCTAGGGAGCTTAGAAGTTTAATTTCTAAGTAATCCCTTTTCAGTGCCCCCTTATAGAATTCACATATAATTTTAAGAAGACTCATTCTGCCAGCAATAAGACATAAGACATAGGAAGGGCAGGTTTGGAGCAACCCTACTGTTGGAGCAACCCTACTGTTGTTATCTGCAGCCAGGGAAGGAAGGCGGATGCCCAGGAGAAGGGTCCAGAAACCCCCAGGAGAAAGGTCCAGAAACCCCACAGGGGGTGGTGAAAGGCCCTGCTCTGGGATGCTCTCTGTAAGCGTGAGCGACTTCCCCTGGCAAGACCATCCTGCACACACAGGGAGTGATGCTGGTAGCTGGCTGCCCTTGAGGGGTGAGAAGGGTGATGAGGGCTGGCAAGGAAGCTCTGCCAGGATGCCAGGTGCTGACATAGTCTGAGCGTCTGGCTAGGCGAGGTGGTCATGAAGTCAGGCTTGGGAGGAAATGCTTATGGTACCATTCGAGTGAGTGTCCCCCCCAAGCATTGCTTCACAAACACACGGCCCTGACACCAAAGGGAGAAATGAAGGCTCTTCTCTCAGGGAATTCAGGAATGGACAGTTTATTCACAGGAACTGTTGAGAATGGAAGGAAAAAAAGAATGTCCCTTTTGTCTTTAAAAAGTGACTATGAGGAAATATAACACATGTCACATATATACTTGGTGTCTGGACAACTTGTGTCCTTTCTACTCAAGAACAGCCTTGGTCAGCTGTGGGGCTCCCACTGGGGAAGGCTCGCCGTGAGGCTCATCTTGGCATCAGCTCAGAGAATGGTGACAGTCCCAAAACCCCTCTCCTCCAGTCACATAAACAGGACTTCCAATGGCTCCTGTGGTTTTAGAAAATGAATACAGAAAATTTTCAGGGTGAAGGCAGAGCCAAGCACTCTGTAGAATGTTTCAGGCAGGTACTCTGTCACTCTCTCGAGCTGGGCCTAGGGACGTGGAAGGCGGCTCAGAGGTACATACAGACCACATGCTGCCCAGCTTCAGAAGATGACGTGTGTGGTGACAGACCTGATCCCTGTTTCACAGACATGGAATGTAAGTAAGGGCATTAAAGGAGTACCAACACCGATCCTTGGAGAACAGGCCTCAAGAAGCTCACGTGCCCTCATGTACACCTTTAAATCTCAACCCTGCCTTATCCCTCATGAATTCACTTGGAACCCAGCCTTCACACGCCCCCAAAAGATGACGAGGCGGGAAGGAAAGGGAAGCAGCATACCACGGACTCTACACTAAGGGGAGAAAAACTCACGCTAGCCCTCACTCCCCTTCCTCCAAACACATTCTGAGACCATCTAGACAGTATTTTCCTTAACTGTGGGCTTCCAGACAATTTTAAAGGGGGTAGATTTTTAAAAATAAAGTAATTCAGGAGATGGGAGAATACAATGTAAGTGTTTAATGATCTTCACCATGCTTTTCATCCCCAGTAAGAAAAAAATCGCATAGATTTGCAGTAGGATTAGGGGGAGTCAATGGGAGAAAGTGAGTTTTGGGGAAAGACACCCACACTGTCTGTATTTTTCCTCATCTCACTATCAATTCCATGTAATGGGGGGAGGGCAGGGGTAGTTAAAAAACAGCCAAAACTGAAACAACAAAAACCTAAAAAACGAAAAGAAACAGAGGTGAGATTCCCAAAGCAGCAGTATTAGGCCTCCTTGATTTTTAAAAATCCAGACCTACCTTAACCTCAAAGGTCCTTGAGTTGCCACAGAGCTGATATAAAGCCATGACTGATGCTGCCTCTTGCTGGAAGCATGACCAAAGCTTTATAAAAATGGTGATTCTTTCATGCTTGTAGTCCCAGCCACTCCAGAGGCTGAGGCAGGAGGATTGCTTGAGCCTAGGAGTTTGAGGCCAGCCTGAGCAACACAGCAGGATCCCACCAAAAACAAATCAAAAGGTGATTCTAGAGAGCTCTGGAATCCTGGCAAGCGGAAACCTATCGATCCCATTCTGCCTGCTTAGAAGGAGACACTCCTCACCTTCAGCTGATGAGTACTCTTTATTTTATTCAGGAAGGACTTCAGCAAAAAGTAAAACTAACACCTATTACCCTCTGTAGGGTACAATACTCCAGCAAAGTCTGGATGTTCTACTTTAATCATCTCTGTGGCACTGATCTCAAAGTACCTAGAAGGAAGCAAGCTCTGGCATTCATCCTTTGCTTTTATAAATCTATAAACTGATAAAATATACTTCAAAGGTGTAGTGTTAAAGTAAGTCTACACTACATATAAAGCTAAAAATTGGCCCACATTTTAGAGAGAAAAACATCAACCCAAACTTCTCCAGCTGTCTTCAAGTGGTATAGCTAATGAATATTTTTCTAAAAGCTGCACCCAAGTAAGTGTTAAAGGCTTTTCTGGACATGCTTCCATCACAGAGTCTCCATTCTCCAGCTACAATAAATGCTAAGACTGATTGAGCCCTCGGATAAAAGGCCATGTCTACTGTAAATACTAAAAGATTGACTACTGTCTCCAGTAAGGCAAACCATTTCTAAATGATGGTGACAGGAATGTTTCTGAAATTTCCCAACTGTAAACAACCCTGGAAATAAGTACAAAAACAGCAAGACAATTTATACATATGTAGAGTCATACCATCTTTTCATCATGCAACACTGGCTCCTCACACAGGAAGATTAAATAGAATATTTATACATATCCTTTATACACATCCTTTTCTCCCTCTATGAGTACACATGTGCTTGTCCTTGCCTGGGTCTCCAAGGCCACATGTGGTTTGGGCTACATTTTCTGCAAAGAGTCCAGTTTGGATTTGTTTCTTGCTTAGGATATGTTCCGGGTCTTCTCTTAATTTTTCCGGATGTCTGCATACACCACAGATTCTGACTTGTTAATCTTGTCACTGTGATGTCCGCCAGAGTGGTCTAACTGCGCATATATGACTGGGCCCTGGAAAAGAGAAGTAGAAGGATTCAGTTTAGAAAAGCTGGAGGTCTCTTCAGCCAAGAGTGTAGAAGCAGTAATGAAAGTGATAAAATTAGAGTTCCAAAGCAGAGAGTTCCCTCTTGAGTATCTTCAAGAAGACTTCTTATGATATGTCCAGGATCAACTTGAAACAAGGTTGGGCATCCGTTGATAATTGTTAAAGCTGGTACATGGAGATTTGTTAAATTATTCTACTTTTGCTGTTTGAAAATTTATATAACAATACAAGATTTCTTCATAGGAATATTCCTTGTCTTAACATACATCACAGAATTCCTCAATGCTTACAATTGGGGTCAGAGTCTTAACGACTGAGATGGGCACTTCTACCAACCTGAGACCCACTGAAATCTTGGCTTCGTGCAAGAAACCAACATATTTGGTGACACCCACAAATACAATCAGTTTGAGCTGGTCACTTCATAAAAACAAGTACGTAAAAACATTTTAAATAATCTTCAAGACAACTACTTGCAGCACAATTCTTTTAGTCTGATCCTATTGTGACCAATAAAATTATTGCTTCCTTGATTTCTAAATATCAGAAATTGTTCTTCTTGTTTTAAAGCAAAAATTTTTTTTAAATGCCACAATCTATATTTATTATAAATAAAAACCCCAGATGGACTAAAGTAGAAAAGATCTTCTTCTTAGAAGTAAGGAAGAGGTTAGAGTCCTAGAAAACTGTAGAGTCCAGCCCAGGAGAGCAAGGGAAGGCTGGGCTGCCTGGGTGGAGTCCCCAGCTCTAGGCGAAGAGGTCAGACAAGTGGTTGGACTTCATCACCCTTCCAGTCCCTTCCAACCCGATAGTCTAAAATTGTAAACAGCAACAACAAAGCAACCCTGGTTTTAAAAGAAACTTTAATATCTCCCAGAGTCAACTTTTCTCCCCATCGAGGGAACTCTCCTTGAGAAGTCTAACTCTAGTGTTAGACCGCAGTGTGCTCGAGCTTTCAACTTTCAGGAATCAAAGCGCGTGGTTTAAAATAAACGCCTCCCCCTCATCCAGGAGCCCTAACCACCTGCATCCCTAGTAGTGTGTGGTGATCAGGATTCTGTGGCGATCAGGCACTTCAACTTCTGTAGAAGGAACAGGCCCGGCTGCAAGGGCTACACAATGGTGCACCCAAAAGTAGACTTATATAATAAAATAACGCTTGAGGACTAGGTCCATGTGAACACTGGAGATACCCAGTTGGAAAACAGCACTGGTCATGTGGCCTCAAGGATAACTGTAAACCTCTAAGCATGCATTTCTTCATCTCTAAAGTGGTACTAGTAATAGTATCTATACTTTTTAGTGTTGCTATGAGAACTAAATGATTCTTTTTTTTAATTTTTTTTTTTGAGTTGGAGTCTTACTCTGTCGCCCAGACTGGAGTGCAGTGGCCGCTCCCGGCCACCGCAGCCTCGACCTGCTGGGCTCCGGCGATCCTTTCGCCTCAGCCTTCCAAGTAGCTGGAACTACAGGAACGCACTACCACGACCGGCTCATTTTGATTTATTGTAGAGATGAGGTCTCACCAAGTTGCCCAGGCAGGTCTCAAACCCGCGGGCTCAGGCAATCCACTTACCTCAGCCTCCCAAAGCGCGAGATTACAGGCTGAGCCACTGAGCCTGGCTTAAATGATTCTTATAAATAACTCAGGCAGTGTCTGAGAAATAGCACTCAATGTATATTAGATATCATTAAGAACAATTTGTTTAAAAAAAAAAAAAAAAAAGAACATTTTGTTACACAAACCCTTTAAATATACCAAGGAAACTGATCAAGTAAATCAATTGGTCAAACTCTATGTGTTTAACTTTAGTTTATGATGCTCTCTAATGCCTGTCATGAGTAATATTAACAGATCACATTGTTAGTACTGGATGATAGAGAGACCCTCTATGATCATCTCAGAAAGCTGCCAGTTAAATGCTAACCCCAAAAGAAGTTAAACAGACTATTTTCTACTACTACTAGGAACAGAATGAAAACAAACTAAGCTGGGCTTGGTGGCTCAGCCTGTAATCCCGCGCATTGGGAGGCTGAGGTGAGTGGACTGCCTGAGCCCGTGGGTTCGAGACCTGCCTGGGCAACTTGGCAAGACCTCATGTCTACAATAAATCAAAAAATTAGCCGGGCGTGGTAGCGTGCACCTGTAGTTCCAGCTACTTGGAAGGCTGAGGTGGAAGGATCGCCAGAGCCTAGCAGGTCGAGGCTGCGGTGGCCGGGAGCGTGCCACTGTACTCCAGTCTGGGCCATGGAGTGAGACTCCAACTCAAAAAAAAAAAAAAAAAGAAAACAAACAATTCCCTAGTAATAGCCACTTCCAAAAATAGGACAGACCTCCCCAAATTATGTAAATTCTTAGATTATAAAACCCCTTATGAGTGTTCCTAAAGACTCATTCAGAGTTATAGGATGTGTTCATGGGGAAAGAAGTTTACAATGAGTGATGGGGTATTAAAAGGGCTACAAACTCTGGCCTTTACTGCATCTACACCCTTTGAATACAATGCTACAGATCTTTTCATCAAGAGCAGAATCTATTTCTCTACCTCTTGAATCTGGGCTGGTCTTGTGACCTACTCTGACCAACAGAATGAGGCAGAAGAGATACTGTGCAATTTCTGCACCTAGACATCAACAGACCTTGCAGCTTCCACTCTCCTGCTGATCTTGGGGCCCATACAGCCACCACTCCCACGTGAAGCCCCAGCTAGCCTGCTGGCTGATGAGAGACACATGGCTCAGTCATCCTCTGTCTATCTGGTCAACAGCCTGTCAACGATCAGACTGTGAGTGAGGCCATCACAGACTGTCCAGCTACCAGTCAACCCTTCGACCTATTGCAGACATATATGTGAACCAGCAGAGATCAGCCTGAACTGACTCAGGTCAGAATCTGACCACCCAATCCACAGAATAGGGAGCCAAATAAATGGTAGCTATTTTTAGCCACTACATTTTGGGGTGGTTTATTGCAAAGCAATATAACTGACACACTAAGTGAGTGGAAAAGAAAGAGAACAGAGAGAGAAAACAAGAAAAAGAACCCAGAATTATCTCTGAATCAGTCAGTAAATACTAAGATACCAATAAGGTCTTACATGTGAGAGAACGGTTTTTCATGGCAAGAGAATGCAAGTATCTGCTGAAAGTAACTGGAAAAACACTGAAGGAATTCCGTCCTATTGCTGGATTTGGTTTTCTGCAAATCATCCACCACTGCCTGATGTTATCCTCACTCCCTGTCCCCCTTAGAATGTAAGAGGTCTTAAGTCAGGGACTTTGTTAGCTGCCTAGAACTTGGCAGACCGTAGGTGTTACATGAAGGGATGGATGAAATAATGGGTCCAGAGAAACTGTGGATGTAGGTGAGGTCAGAGGTCAGCTGACAGTACTCTGTGTCTCTGATTTTGAGGGTCAAAGAGACTGCTCAGGACTTCAGGAGGACCTACTGAACCAAGATCAACTTGAAAACGAACCCACCACTTGGGTATGCAAGAATAAAGAAGGAAAACATCAACAAAACCAACATTAACCTAGCTGTTTTCGCTGTACCTCTTGGCGCTCACCCTCCCTACATACGCCTTATTTATTTTTTGCTTTTCCACAAGTAATTACAACAATCAAGTGACTATTTTGTCAGGATTCATAGTTTTTCCATTTTCTACATAAACAGGCCTTAGCTACTGCAAATGTTTCAAGAAACAAATTGCTTGATGTAGGTCTAGTCTTTTAGTTACAACTAGAGATAAAACTACCTCTGATTTCTACTGGTACCAAACTTATTCCAATATAAAAACAAACTGGTATAGGTGGGGGGAGAAGGTTCAGGAAGAAAGGGATCTAGAAGAGCAGAGTCCTGTCTCTAATTACAAATTAACTGCTCAGAAGTCATGAAGGTCTGTCCTGATGTACACATCCCAGGGTCTCTGGGACCCTTTATAATTTGATTCTGGTCCTCCAGGCACTGGAGGCAACCATTTGAGGCTGAGGGAACAGGCTTGAGAATAAAGACAATACAAAGAGGAAGAGAAAACAGTAAAAAGGAAAGAACTGTGTCTTTCATGACATTGCTGAGCCACAGAACTAACAAACAAAGAAGTACCCTGCCTCAGGACCTCTTGGGAGTTAATAAGCTTCTTATTGTTAGAGCTACTTTTAGTCAGGTCTTCTCTTACTAAGTCTTTTCTAATTATAGCACAAATAGTGACCACAGACAGATGCCTGCATTCAGCTGCATCTCTTCTAAATGTCCTTCTTGGGGTAAAAGAACTAGTGTTCTTTTTATTCTTCTGTCAAAAAAACAAAACAAAACATGGAGCTCCCACACAGTCTCAAAGTTTTTACCTCCTGTGCATTCTTTCTCAAGAGCTTACAGAGAATATGATCATAATATGGAAATAAATAAGAACGATGTAGACCTGGGGTCTGGCCAGGAATGGTGGCTCACACCTATAATCCCAGCACTTTGAGAGGCCAAGGCAAGAGGACTGCTTGAGTCCAAGGGTTTGAGACCAGCCTGGGCAACTTGGCAAAGACCTCGTCTCTTCAATAAATAAAATAATTAGCCAGATGTGGTGGTACACACCTGTAGTTCCACCTACTTGGAAGGCTGAGGCAGAACAATCGCCTGAGCCCAGCAGGTCGAGGCTGTGGTGGCCGTCAGTGTGCCACTGCACTCCAGCCTGGGCAACACAGTGAGACTCCGACACAAATAAAGTGCACAATAAATGTATTGCTCTTGAATCATTCTGAAACCATCCCCCTGCCCCCCAGGTCCGTGGAAAAATTGTCTTCTACAAAACCAGTCCCTGATGCCAAAAAAGTTGGAGACCGCCGCTCTGTACCATG
>CAUYQG010053158.1:0-14416 GCA_963574415.1 Tarsius wallacei
TTTATCATTTGATATTTAATATATAATTTTAAATAATCCAAATATTTTGGTGTTTTCAAATTATTGTTTTGTTTAACTATTCAAGACCGTATTAATTTCTTTGGCTTTTTTTTTTTTTTTTTTTTTTTGAGTTGGAATCTCACTCTGTCGCCCAGACTGGAATGCAGTGGCACGCTCCCAGCCACCGCAGCCTCGACCTGCTGGGCTCCAGCGATCCTTCCGCCTCAGCCTTCCAAGTAGCTGGAACTACAGGCACGGCTAATTTTTTTGATTTATTGTAGAGATGAGGTCTCGCCAAGTTGCCCAGGCAGGTCTGGAACCCGCGGGCTCAGGCAGTCCACTCACCTCAGCCTCCCAAAGTGCTGGGATTACAGGCTGAGCCACCGAGCCCAGCTTCTTAGGCATTTTTAATGCAAGGGGAAAATACAAGAAAAAAGCTTTCTGAAGAAGCCAAAATAACATATCAATATTGAAATCACAAGACTAAAGTTTTAGGCTAAGTTCCTATAAATAGGAAAATTAATTTAGTACATAGTAGATGACATTCAATAATATTCTTGTTTTTACTAGGTCACCTGTACATAATTATTCGACTCAAAAGAATTATTTATTTAATAGGTTTGGCAAGGCTCTAGGATGCAATTGTCATTAGTATACTTAATAAAACAGACACCATGAAACTAAGCACATCGAGTCAAGCATGCATTAACAAGTTCTGTAAAATCCTGCTCAAACTACAGTCATCGCTAGATTAAGTCCAATCAAGATCATTTGGCCTAATGGAAGTTTCATGATTCTCAAGAGAATCTGGGCAACACCAAATTAAGAGAAAAGGCAAAGGCAAAGGAAAATTAAATGCTATAATGTGGATTTTTTTCCATTTCTATTGTAAAATACGCAAAATTTACTACAGTATTTTAGCCACATTTAAGTGCTTTATATAGTTCAGTGGTACTGAAGAGGGTAGCTAGCATAGGTTAGACATAGATAAATTTCCTGTAGGCAGGTTTTAGGAAGCATTCAGACATTTTTAAAATTTCATTTTACTACAGGCCAAGCTGGTAGCCTACCCTACCCCCTCAGCAAATCAAGAGAAAACCCCATCAGATGTAAGAATAGGACAGCCCAACCTTTCAATTCATGGTTTAGCATAATACTCACTAAGAATCTTTCAGGTTCCCTGTGGAAGGCAAAGGCAGAAGGCCCAATATCGCTCTTTAACTAACCAAAGCCATAGAAATGATAATAATCCCCTCTTTTAACACATGAACTTGTGACTTGGAAACGTCTGGCAGGTCTCCTGCAAAAGACAATGTGGTCAGAAAAAGACCACCCCTCCCCTTCTCGAATCCTTCCATCAGGAGCCCAGAGATCTGTCTCTGGAATGATGGTTACCTGGGCCGCCCGCTCCTTAGCATATCAATCATTATGAAGGAAATCAGGTCTAATGTAAAAAGCAAAAGGCAGTTTCTCTCACCCATACCAGCTCTGGCATGTCTCCCTTTCTTTTCTCTCTTCTTTCTCTAATAAACTTTGTTTCAATACTTTACTGGCTGCTCTAAAATTCATTTTTAAAATGAGCCAAAGAATCCACGATTTTTGCCCTGCACCCCACCTGGCATCATTAAGTACGTTCATATTGTTATGCAACCATTACTGCCATCCAACCCCAGAGCGCTTTTTGCGTTGCAAAACTGAAACACTATACCCATTAAACAATAACTCCCCTTCTCTCTCGTACTCCCAGCCCCTGGCAACCACATTCTACTGTCTGCGGAATTTGTCTCTATGATTTTGACAGCTCTAGGTGTTTCATATAAATGGAATCATGTTTACAGTATGTCTTTTTTGGTGACTAGCTTCTTTTACCTAGCATAGTGTCCTAAATGTTCATCCACATTGTAGCATATGTCAGAATTTTCTTCCTTTTTAAGATGGAATAATATGTCTTTTTTAATATTTTATTTTATTATAGAGATGTGGAGTACAAGTAAGGATTAACTATACAAGTAGGCTGTATGCAGGTAAAGTTTGAGCCTCCCACTGGCCTCACCTCCCCTAGTTTAGGGGAAGTGTTGTTACGTGTCCTCCCTCCCTCCCCTAGGAGTGCCCAGTGACTGCCAATCCCTCCCTTGTACTACTGTGACTAGTGTTCAGGGCCCATTTATGAGTGAGAACACACGGTGTTCAGTTTTTTGTCTCTGTAATAGATCACTATGTATGATGATCTCCAAGATCCATCCAATTTGCTACAAAGTCCATGATTTTGTTCTTCTTTATGACTGCATAATACTCCATTGTATACATGTACCACATTTTCTTTATCTAGCCCTTTTTTTTTTTTTTTTGAGTCAGAATCTCACTGTATCACCCAGGCTAGAGTGTAGTGGCATGCTCATGGCCACCACAGCCTCAACCTGCTGGGCTGAAGTGATCCTTCCACCTCAGCTTTCCAAGTAGCTAGTACTGCAGCCTGCGTGGCTGCCTTGAGGATGCCAAGAGAGAGCGGTGAGAGATTAAGAAAGACACAAACACAAAGACATAAAGCTGGGGCCAGGTGGGACACTTTCCTCTGATGGAGGAGAAGTGGCCCCTAACAAGCTTAGCATGTTTATTTTATAATTAAGCACAAAGGAAGTCGGAAGGGATTCAAGGTCTGTGAGGGAACCATAACGGAATTTGTTGCTACCTAAAGGTGAATCGTTTCGCAGTTCTCTTGTTGTGGCTAAGGCTTTATTTATACTATGAGCACCTGGATTGTGGGCATCTGAGACACCGTTTTGTGTAGCAGGCTGCATCCCTTACAGCCTGACTCTGGCTAGGATATAGAGCTTCCAAGCGAGACCTTGCCTCTGAGCTTGGGGCCATTAAGCAAGACCTTGCCTTCACTTGGGCCTTTACTCAAGGCCTGCTACAGTGACAGTGCTCATCTGCTCCCCACATCACATCCGCTCCCGACAAGCTGGAACTATAGGCATGTGTCATCATGCCCAGCTAATTTTTTGATTTATTGTAGAGATGAGGTATTGTCATGTTGCCCAGGCTGGTCTTGAACCCCTGGACTCAGGCAATCCTCTTGCCTCGGCCTCCCAAAGTGCTGGGATTACAGGTGTGAGCCACGGCACCCACTCTGCATTCTGTTTTATTCATTGAATTTTTTAAAATTGCTGTTACTGCATATTTTTCTTAATTATTACATTACATAGGCCAGGCACAGTTGCGTACGCCTATAATCCCAGCACTATGGGAAGCCAAAGTGAGAGGATTGCCTGAACCCATGGGTTGAAGACCAGCCTGGGCAACTTGGCAAGACCTCGTCTCTCCAATATATCAAAAAATTAGCTGGGCATGGTGGCACATGCCTGTAGTTCCAGCTACTTGGAAGACTGAGGTGGATCACCTGAGCTCAGCAGGTGGAGGCTGCAGTGGCAGTGAGTGTGCCATTGCGCTCCAGCCTGGGTGACAGAGTGAGACTCCCACTCAAAAAAAAAAATTGCATAGATTTAGATTATTAGACTGCATTATTATAGTATACTTTTACTTCTGATGTGAATTTTTCTTTCCACTTTATGCTACTGGCATAGAGAGACACTTTTTATTTTTGTATGTTGATCTTATCAGCCTGCTGACCGGTTTCAATCATTTGCCAGTTTATGTTCTATGTAGGTTGTTACTTCATCTTCTATCTTCCATCTTGTCACTTTTCTTTTTCCATTCTGTATACCCCTTATTGTTCTTGTCACAGGTAAGGACCAGTCGGCCAAAGGTGCAGGCAGTGAAAGAATTCACCCAAGTCAGATTAGAGCAGAGAAGGATAGCTTTATTGAATGCATTGCAAGGGAGCAGCAGGCAGGGCAGTGACAGAAGAGATGTCTGCTCCTTGCCAGCAATTTGAGATTGTTTTTATACAGGATCTGGCCTCTTTCCAGTTTCTGGCATGCAAATGAGGCATTGAAACATGGCAGTTCTGGTTGGTTGGTGTTCAGCTTTGTAGGCTGCTCATTGGTCAGTTTGTGATTAACACAAAGTGGCTCTTGATGTATAAAGTGGCTTCCACAGTTCTCATATTATTGTACTGGTTAGACTTCCAGTAAATGTTGAATAGTAGTGTGAATTTCCTGGTCTAGAAATTCCTCTGAAGTTGCACCACATTTGCTTACATATTAAGAACCTTTATCAAGAAATTATCTTTCTACTCTTTTTTTGGTAAGAATTTTTATTATTTATTTGGGAATAGATATTGAATTTTATCAACTCCTTTTTATCCATCTGTTGAAATGATATCTTTCTCTCTTTAGTATCTTTATCTAGCGAATCATATTTATAAACATTTCTATGAACTTGGAATAAATCCTGTTTATATTCCATGGATTATCTTTTCAATATACTGCTAATTTTATTTGCTAATATTTAAGACTTTTCACTTATGTTCATAAGTAAGAATGATCTATAATATTCTTTTATGGTACTATTTTGTATGGTTTTGGTAGTCTGACTTTACCAGGTTATAAACTTCAAAGGAGTGTTTTCTTTCTTTTTCTGTGTCTTTACGCTGCGCTAAGTTATGATTCTTTCTCTGTTTTGATGTTGGAATGCAAACTCCCTGAGGGCAGGAACGGTTCTTTTCTCATCATTTGCTGTCTTCCCAGAGTTTAGAATGGTGCATAACAGAGGGTGAAAAAATATTGAATGAATAAAGCTCTCCTCACTTTGACCTCTCAAGGCGCATTTTACCTTTTTACTGGTAATTATTAGTACTCCCAAAACTCCCTTATCTCTTCCTTTACTAAGTTATCAGCTCCTTGCGTGTTTTTTCATTGTATGCTTGATTGGGCCTAGCAGCACGAGAAATCTAATGAATCTTTGCCAAATAAAAAGAAAGATTAAGTAACAAGTAACATGACAGAGCACCGTGCCACCATGTTTTAGCTGAGGCACAAGACCTGGCCTAAACAAAACTTTTCTCTAGTGACTACTACCCACATTACACTCATTAACTTCGTCCTGCTGTTTTTGTCCCAATGCTCTTCGGCTGTCCCGCAGAGCCTGTGACTCTCCCTGCTATCTCCGTATCATTTGCCTGTCCTATTTTTCATTTCCTCGGGGCCTAAAGTTTTAGCCAGCAAATCAGACAAACTAATTTTCATTCATAGAGAACAAGTAATTGGAGAAGCCAATATGAGCACATACAGAAGCCATGTGCATTTTTAATAAAACATTGTCCTTTTTCTGATTATAAACTACATTTTTATTATAGAAAAACTTTAAACACCAAAAAAAAAAAACAGAAATAAAAGAAAAAGAACAGTAAAACAATCTTAGACAAGTCATAACATTTTGGTTTTAATCTAGCGTAGCAGTTAAGAGCCCAAATTCACTGCCAAACCTTGATTTCCACCTCTCTCACTTTCTAGCTGTTTGACCCTGGGCAAGTTACTTACTTTCTCTGTGTTTCAGCTTCATCATCTGTCCAATAGGGGAGAGTATCTATTATTGGCATGAGAATTTAATGAGATAACATATGTGATGTGCTTAAAAAATCCCTGGCACATAGTAGCATTAAGTGTAGGTTATTATATAAGTTTTGATAAATATCCATCCAGATAGATAGGACTGACAGATCAACAAATAGAAAAGAGATATAACTACAAACATACACACTTTAAAAAAATCGGAATCATTCTTTATACTCTTTTTTTTTTTTTGAGTTGGAGTCTCACTCTGTCACCCAGGCAGTGGAACGCTCCCACAACCTCGAACTGCTGGACTTAGGTGATTCTTCTGCCTCAGCCTTCCAAGCAGCTGGAACTACAAGCGTGTGCCACCACGCCTGGCTAATTTTTTGATTTTTTGTGGAGACGAGGTCTTGCCAAGTTTCGCAGGCTGGTCTCAAACCCATGGGCTCAGGCAATCCTCTCACCTCGGCCTCCCAAAGTACTGGGATTATAGGCGTGAGCCACTGTGCCCGGCTTACCTATACTTTTAAAATTTGCCTTAGTCACTTAAAATACACCATGAATATCTTCCCACATTTTAATATTTTTTAACAGTAAATGTTTCAAACTGGTAAACCTGGGGACAGAATTCAAGTGCCTTTTCTTGGTCAGAACAGTATTGTTTTATACTTTGAATCTGAATACCTTCAGGTGAAGTATAAACTTTCAAGTTTACCACAGTCCTCACCACTCTCTAGTGTCTTTACACATTTAGTTTACTTGCTGAAGGCATCTGAGATTTTCAGCTCCTAACATAACTTTTAGAAATTGCATATTATTTCATTCTATGACTAGGCCATTCTTAACCAATTTCTATTGTTGGGCATTTAACTTGTTTTTTACTTACTAGTATAAATAATGCTAGGAAGAACATCCATAAATCTTTTTTATTCATCTTTTGTGCATCTCTTTTCCTTAGAAACATTTTCTAAAAATAAAAATGCTGGGTCGGCTAGGAGTTCGAGACCAGCCTGGGCAATATAGTGAGACCTTGTCTCTATAAAACGTTAAAGAATTAGCTGGGCATGGTGGTTCGCACATGTAGCGCTACTTGGAGGGGGTGAAACAGAGGGATCGCCTGAGCCCAGAAGGTTGAGGCTGCAGTGAGGCGTGCTTCAGCCACTGCACTCTAGCCTGGGCAACAGAATGAGACCCTGACATACACACACACACACACACAAAAGTTAACAAATCCCACATCCCTCCACTAGAAGGGAGATATGTCATTTTTCTCACACTTAAGGAAACACTTTAACAGAAATTAAGAAAGAATAAAAAAATAGTAAATAATAAAAAAAAAGAATGAATGAACAAACTATCCCCAGGAACCCATAAATAGAAAGAAAAAACATGTCCTAAGACAAATGACTCTGGATTTTAACACCCTATTGGGGGTTCCATACCAGTGCAAAGCAGGCACATGACATTATTGGATTTATATGGATACACTGATCCCAGAAATTGAACAAGACATGTACAGTATGCAGCTACAAACAAAGATGATGATTTCCATATGCAACACATAAAACTCATAGATTTAGATTTACGAACTGAGGTTTCTTAGTTTATTTACTTCGTTTAAAAGACTGCGTTCTAGTGAACTTATATCAGTTCTGAAGCTCATCCAGATCTTAGCAGTAAAATACATCAGAAATCAGATTATCTGGTTCTCAATTCAGTGTTCTTTTCTTTTGAGTCAGAGTCTCACTCCGTTGCCCAGGCTGGAGTGCAGTGGCATGCTCCTGGCCATCCCAGTGTTGCCCTCCTGGGCTCCGGCGATCCTTCTGCCTCAGCCTTCCAAGTAGCCGGAACTACAGGTGCGCACTACCACACCTGGCTAATTTTTTTATTTATTGTAGAGATGAGGTCCTGCCAAGCTGCTCAGGCTGGTCTCGAACCTGTGGGTTCAGGCAATCCGCTCACCTTGGCCTCCCAAAGTGCTGGGATGACAGTCTTGAGCTACCATGCCCAGCCTCAGTGTTCTTTTCATTCTGTCATGCTACTCTCTTAATTTGGGTGTTCTCCTGACCAGGAATTAAATTGTGCTATAGCATCTGAGGTTAAATTACTATAACACCCAAAAATAGTCTAATAGCCCAATGTTGTTCCTAAATGAAATCGTGGTGAGTCAGGATGTTGCTGTAAACTTTCAATAATAACCGGAAATTAAAGAGGAAAAAAAACCCAGATTCACTATTATTTGGTTTTGTTTGTTTAGAAAGCAGGATTTATTGAGAGAACAGAAAAGCTCCCAGAGTGGGAGGGAACCTGAAGGGGTTGCCCTCACTATTATTTGTATATTTTGTGCCATGAACAGAAGAAACTGTCATTTACAGTATAGTTTTCTGGGCATAAGCATGGACTCCAGTGTTCACGCCTCAGAGTTCAAATCCCAGTCTTGTCACTTATCAGCAGAATTTTTTTTTTTTTGAGTTGGAGTCTCACTGTCACCCAGGCTGGAGTGCAGTGGCGTGCTCATAGCCACTGCAGCCTCGACCTGCTGGGTTCAGGGGATCCTTCAGCTTCAGCCTTCCAAGTAGCTGGAACTACAGGTGCACACCACTATGCCTGGCTACGTTTTTTATTTATTATGGAAATGAGGGCTCACCAAGTTGCCCAGGCTGGCCTCGAACCCCTGGGCTCAGGCAATCCTATTGCCTCTGCCTCCCAGAGTGCTGGGATTACAGGCGTGAGCCACCATGCCTGGCCATCAGCAGAAATTATCATTATTTTTTTTTTGGAGTTGGTGTCTCAATCCATCACCCAGACTGGAGTGCAGTGGCCGCTCCCGGCCACTGCAGCCTCGACCTGCTGGGCTCCGGCGATCCTTCCGCCTCAGCCTTCCAAGTAGCTGGAACTACAGGCACGTGCTACCACACCCTGCTAATTTTTGATGTATTGTAGAGATGAGGTCTCGCCAAGTTGCCCAAGCAGGTCTTGAACCCGCGGGCTCAGGCAATCCACTCACCTCAGCCTCTCAAAGCGCTGGGATTACAGGCTGAGCCACCGAGTCCAGCCTAGAAATTATCTTAGTCTCTCTAAACTTTTATTTTCTCATTTTAAAAAAGAAGATAACACATTTCAAAACAACATGTGCACGATAAATATTCTTTTTTGTCAATTAAAAAGAAAGAAAGAAAATTAAAAAAATAAAAAGATAACACTACTTATGTCTGAGTGGTACGACTAATGCATAGAAAGTTCTAGCACATGCAAATATTCATATTGACAGATCTACTGTAAATTGCAATCAGACACGAATGAAAATTATAATCAGATTCCCATACTTCAAGCCTTAGATGTGGTATTATATTTATTAAACTAATTTCCCAAATTAGAACGCTTGTTGGTTTGAATCTTAGAGCAGTTACTTTTATCTGGTCTTTAAGAATGAAAAAATGATGTAATAGTCAATTCATACAACAACCCAATAAGATTTAAAGCCATAAACAAATTAAACCTAACACTAAACAAGCATTCTGCGATCTATTTTGACCAAAACAACGCATTTTCCCTCATTCATGTAAACATTTCTCAGTGGGGACTGCATTCCAATGTTACAGAGCCTATTAATTATTGGTATCTTGGTGGTCCACGAGCGCCCTCCTCTGACTGAGTGCTGAAACAATCCAAAAGCAAATTAAATACTTTATAAAAGCTGATGTTTTTTCTCAAGTAAACTCTCAATCAATAGTTCTATGAAATTGATCTTCTCTTCAATTACTGTTAGCAGATGGTCAGGAAAAAACAAATGTCATGCTATTTGTCACAAGAGCACCAGAACAGTCAAGTCTACATCTCTGTAATTTGCCTGGGAATTTGGAAAGAAATTTCATATTTTTCTCAGAATTTATTCCATATTAGTCAATAAAATTATTGACATGAATCACCTAGATAAGTTTACTGATCTATTTTATCCTCCTATCCATGTAAAACTCTATGCTTTATTTAACATGCCATTGCAACAATTTGCCCAGTAATAGGTGTCACCAACATTAAATATTCATTGGATATCGTCTGTGTTCAGAACACAACACTAGGTGAAAAGGATGGAAAAAGACATTCTCTAACCTTAAAGAAATAACAATCTGGTTTCTAAAACAGGATGTAAGAAGGGATGTATACAAATAAAATTTTCAGTGGTAAATGGTAAAAGTAGCCACTGAAAATATTTGCTTCTCTCAATTTGCTGCTTTGTGTCACCTCAGGAAAGATGTTTAACTTCTCTGAACCTCAGTTTATCTGGAATATAAAAATACTACCCACTGCAAAGGAAAGTTGGAAAGGTCAACTTGTTTATTTGTAAAGGTCTCAAAACATAGTAAAAGCTCAATAAAAGATGGCTGTTATTATTTATCACTATTGCTAAGAGAAGAATCTTGAATAATAATGTCCTACATTAATTTGTTTGCTTCAAATGGAAAGATGTGCAAATAAAATATCTTGTATCTTACTTTTTACAATATTAAATATTCTTTCTAGTTAAGGAAAACCAATCTTCATCAAATGCTTGATCAAGTCAATAATGAGCCATTTCTAGAGGAATATATTTCAATATAAAAAATATACTTAAAACTCCTTTACCACAAATGAAATTTAAGGAGTTTCAGGAAAATGAATTTTCTGGTACTTACTTCATATGGCTTGCCTATTCTCTTGAAATATTATCTAAGATGTTAAAATAATTTAATCCCATTTGTAGTCACCCACATATTCAACACTAGAAACAACCCCCAAACAGACTGATGATCATAAAACGGATCTTGGCAATAGTCTAGTTCAAATTTTTTTTTTTAGCTGGAATCTCACTCTGTCATCCAGGCCGGAGGGAAGTGGCACGCTCCTGGCCACCGCAGCCTCGACCTGCTGGGCTCAGGCGATCCTTCTACCTCAGCCTTCCAAGTAGCTGGAACTACAGGCATGCGCCACCATGCCCGGCTAATTTTTTAACTTATTGTAGAGATGAGATCTCACCACGTTGCCAGGGCTGGTCTCGAACCCATAGGCTCAGGCAATCCTCTCCCCTCCACCTCCCAAAGTGCTGGAATTGTAGGCGTGAGCCACCACACCCAACCCGAACTTTTTCTAATGAGCAGAACTTACTATAATCTCCTTTCATTACAAGGTATTTTTACATTTATTTTAATAATTTTTCAGGGATGCAAGCACATGACAAATATTTTTATATTCATTTTGTAGATGGGGAAATTTATAGATAGTAAAACTAAGCACAGTACAAAATATTTACCAAAAGAAATTAATTAAAAGTAGGCTAAATACTACACGTATTATCTCAGTTCTCACACCAATCTAAGGTAGATGTTATTTTCTCAATTTACAAATGAGGAAACGGAGGCACAGAGAGGTTATATAACTTGCCAAAATTAAGCAGCTAGTACAGAGCACAAGCAAATCCAAGCTGGCTGATTCCAGAGCTTTCATTCTTACCTTCTATTTTCTTCTTTTTATTTTAAAATGACAATTTTCTTAAATTTCCTTGAGTCTGTAACTGACACAAATAAATGATTTAATAAATACATGAAAAAATGGGGTGAAGGGAGAAATGAGGAAAGTAAGCACCGTTAGGTAAAAACAGTTGTTGTTTGGGAGAATACAATGAGAATGAGTAAACTTCTTGTTCCCTTCCCTATTTAGGGCTTTAATACTATTCTTTACTCTCCCCTTAGACCTGTTCCTTGATCTTTCACCAATTATACTATAATTTTTCCCTTGAAATGGGCTTATAATTATGCTCCAAGGACCTGTGGGAAGTGCATTCACTCGTCCTACTTTTCTGCTTTGGGCTTGGTTAAGACCTTTTAATCACAGGCAAAAGCCATCAATGGATTATAGCTGAAAGTAGCAGGTAAAAGTATGATGAGAAATAAGATATTTTCATAACTTCAACGAATCTCACATGATATATATTAATTACAAGGAGGAAGAATAGTAAGTTTACGGTGGAGAAAACCAGCAGACCCCATCTAAACCAAGTGATCACATTTAATATCACCAATAAGATATATGCACATTGTGTACTCCATGATATTGAGGAGGGCAAATCACTTCTGTGATCTTGTAAAATGTACAGTCTCAAGCTGCCAGAAGGGTACAACCTCAACCTAATAATAATGAGAAAACATTAGATAAGCCCACATTGAGAGATATTCTACAAAATTGACCAGTACATTTCAAAAGTTGTCAAGGTCATGAAAGGCTTAGAAACTGTCATAGACTAGAGGAAACTGAGAAGACATGATAACTAAATGTAGAGTGGGGTTCTGGATTGGATCCTGGACAGAAAAAGAAAATTAGTGGGAAAACTGTTGGCATCTGAATAAAGCCTGTTAGTAGTATTTTACCAATGTCAATTTCTTGGTTTTGGTCTTTGTACTGTGGTTACGTAAGATGTTAACAATAAAGGATATTTGCTAAGGGGTATAAAAGAACTCTCTATTTTTGCAGCATTTTTGGATGTTTTACATATTAAAACAAAAGGCTGAAAAAGTAACAATTTTCTTAAAATGTATACTTCTAACCTTACTAATTTATCTTCCTCTTTGTTCTCAGAGAGTTCAAGTTGGTAAGTTCTTGCATGAGTTCACTAGTGTTACTGGCAGAGGAGCTAAGAATAATTTTCCAAGTACCAAACCTCTCCTCCGTATACCACGTGCTTCTATAATGAGAGACGATGATGGCAATATACAAGACTCTTGTATTTATAAATAGTAAAAACAACTATTTCCAAATGAAAGGGCTCAAAGAGGCTTTTGAAACAGTGTCTATAAGTCTTTAATCATGAAATAAAATTATTGCTCACGATTCCAAAGTTCTGAGTTTTGATACTGTAAGACATTATATACACGGAAACAACAGTGTTAAGATTTGCCCAATAAGGTACTTCTCATTACCATAATGCTTTAAACATGTAGACTCACTAATCCTTACTCTAAGAATGTGGAAGCAATAGTGCAAAGGCTGTAAGTGTGAGTAAACAGAGATTTACAGCTAGCTAACATTACAGATTAAGTCAAAAGATCTCAACCAAGCCCAACGCAGAAAAGAAGGACAAGTGAAAGCACAGCCCATGGGTCCCTGGAGCATAATTATTTCAGGGGAAAAATACTCGTATAAGTGGACGAAAGATCAAGGAACAGGTCTAAGGGGAGAGTAAAGAACAGTAGTAAAGCCCTAAAAGAGGGAAAGGAACCAGAAGTTTACTCATTCTCATTGTATTCTCTCAGCCTTCATAATCTTGACCCTCTGCTTTGTCACTCAAAATGCAATCCGTGGAACACCAGCACCAGCATCACTGGGAACTTTTATTAAAAATCCAGGTTGGCCAGGGCATGGAGGTTCATGCCTGTAATCCTAGTACTTTGGAAGGCGGAGGTGAGAGGATTGCCTGAGTCCAGGGGTTCGAGTCCAGCCTGGGCAACTTGGTGAGACCTCGTCTCTAAAATAAATTAAAAAAAAAAAAAGAATTAGCCGGGCATGGTGTCGCGCGACTATAGTTCCAGCTACTTGGAAGGCTGAGGCAGAAGGATCGCCTGAGCCCAGCAGGTGGATGCTGCGGTGGCTGTGAGCATGCCACTGCACTCCACCCTGGGCGACAGAGTGAGACTTCGATTCAAAAAAAAAAAAAAAAAAATCCAGAATATAGGATGATCTCACCCCAGACCCACTGAATCAAAATTCTGTATTTCAGCAAGATCCCCACGTGATTTGTATACACATTAGAATCTGAGAAACAGTGCCCTAACATGCTGAGTTTTAAGGAAATAGACAACAAAACAGGCCATACCATATTCATCTCCAAATTGGTGACATTTAAGTAATTTGATATTTCATTAGACAGCCTTTCAATCTCACTTTGGAAAGAAAAACAATGAAATAGGCATTATAAAACATATTTTAGATATTCTTTATGTTTATCTGTTAATATTACTGCCTACTTAGGAAAAAATACAATACATTTCTTGTTTTATAATTTTTCTACAAAAGGTACCAAATCTATTTGCTAAAGTAAATCTAAATTATTTATTAGGCATTTAAAAAAGAATACTGACTAATTAAGGTACTTAATACAAACAGACACTTTTCATATTCGTTCTTTAGTGCCCAGTCTAGGTAGGGAAGATGTGCATTTCTAACATGCTCATCAAAATAAACATAAAACTTAAAAACACAATATAAGTACAAATTATTCAGCTTAAAGTGGGAGGGGTTCAGATCAATATGGATTGCATGATCCATTACATTTGTTTGCCATTCCAAAACAAAAAACCCAAAGTCTTTTGGTTTAGTGTATTTTCAGTAATCTCAACAATTTCATGAAATAGAAGATAGTTTGAAAGTGCAAAAAAATCAAAGGATAGAAGCTGGGCCATACAGTTACTTAGGATTGGAGTATAAAAGAGAAAATACAAGTCATATCATGTTGGCAGCCAGCCAAGGAGGCCCACTGAACCTTAGAAATCAGGGAGGGCCGTGGACCCCGAGACCTCTAGGATGTGTTCGGGAGCTGTAGACGCCATTACTTTCCCCTCTAATAATTTAGCATATTTAACCAGAAATAATTCTGATGATCTAAGCATGAGGCTCTGAAACAACAACAGACATGGTTAGCTTTGGAAACTCGTTGCTCCCTTTTCTCACAGACTGCGGTTTTGGCCCTTATACAAGCTGTTCAAAATCAGGTCACATACGAGAGCCTTAATATAATTGCAAGCCCTTTTTTATATTAAAATCATAGGTTTAAGTTTAGTATAGGTATATAGAGAATAAGATTTTAGAACAGCCATTTTGTTAAGAGATTGTAATCAGCCGTTCTGAGAAGTGGCCCACCATGTACTTTGGACTGGGCTACATTCCTAAGAACCCAGCCTGTATCTTGGACTGGGCTACATCCTTTCAAACTG
>CAUYQG010053160.1:0-10868 GCA_963574415.1 Tarsius wallacei
CCGCTTCCAGCCACCGCAGCCTCAACCTGCTGGGCTCCGGCGATCCTTCTGCCTCAGCCTTCCAAGTAGCTGGAACTACAGGCATGCGCTACCACGCCTGGCTAATTTTTTTATTTATTGTAGAGATGTGGTGTCGCCAAGTTGCCCAGCCAGGTCTCGAACCCGCGGGCTCAGGCAATTCACTCACCTCAGCCTCCCAAGGCATGGAATTACAGGCTGAGCCACCAAGCCTGGCTAATAAATATGTATTTTAAATCCCTGAAGATTTTCTTTACCGTATTCCTGACCTATAATTTAGTACCATACTTTTAGGAATAAAATGAGCAATTCATTTTTGCTTCCTGAGTGTTGTCTTAGCTACACAATGAAAAAGCCTGAATTGTAAATCATCAGGGTTATATAATGATTATTATTTAACCTTCAAAAGTGTTTGTTTTTTTAAAAATGTGTCTAAATTAATTACCACACTAATTGGATTGAATGAGATCATTTGATTACAGAATTTTTTTTTTTTTTTTTTTTTGGTTTAGCATGTGTTTGGTCACATCCTTTAAGTTCAATGCATGTGCATTATATTTATAGAGAACAAATGCAGAGAAGCACTCCACTGTAGCTATGTCAGAGAAGAAAAATAAGTAATTTTTAGGATATGTGAAAACATGTGGCAAAGCAAGGAGATAAGCTATGATTAACAAATTGGATAATAAGTCAAGTGTTTTGGAGATGGAAAGCACCATATTTTGTAGGCACTGCATATTACAATCATTATTATAATACTTGTAGGAAGTTCAATTTGCCTGTCTAAATAGCCTATTTTGTAGTTTGAGCTGTCAGTTTGAAAGGCATATGGAATAACATAAACCAGTGACATCCAAATAAGACACTTTCATTGTGTATTTGGGAAAATCATAGCCTTCAAAGTAAAAATTCAAGATAACTAATACGTAAGAAATTTTTCCTTTCCCTGAAAAAAAATCTTACCAACTGTTTTGTGTAAATATGCACGTGACAGTTCTCCCCCAAGTCTCTGTACATTTCTGACATTGGGAAAAACGATCCCATCTAAGGCCTAATTTGTGTGTTATTCTTAAAAAGATAGAAAATAAATAAAAGATATAGGATGCATTCGGAACATAATATGTGAAAAATAAAATGGCAATTTCAGTGAAATGAAAAAATAATGCTCTTTAAAGTGAAGAAGTGATGCTGATTGATCTACAGCCTAAATCCAGTTTATCATGTATTGAATATAATCAGAATAGGGTTTTGCTATAATCCTTTCTTCCAATGAAACTGCCATTTTACTTACTTTTAGACACAACTTTCTAGAATCTATCTAAAAATTATTTATAATATATTTTAACCTAATTTCATTTTAAATCACATGCTATTTACATTATAATGACAATATTTAAGCCTGCTATAATTGAATGAATAACTACTATTTCTGTTTTTCACTTACCTTTGCAATAAAATGACAAACTAAAAATTCTTCTCTAAGTGTTCTTGTAAAATATATGAACATTTTTCTTTAATACTACCATCCTTCCAAATAATTTTCTTTTATCTGCCGAATAATCAGTGAACAAATATTCTGTTATTGTTCTCTTCTGTATCTCTGATGAACTCCAGTTATCTTAAGATAAAGCCAGACTTGTATTCTTCGTGATTTTTACATGAATATTCAATCTATTAAGAGGATTAATTGAAATGTACATTATAATAATGAGGCTGTTTAGCACACAGGACACTTTGAGTAATTCCTTTTTATTTTTTGTTTCTCAGCATTTCTCATGGGGGGGTTAAATGTTTTTGGTAAAGGACATCAATTTACCAATTCTGCCTTTCAGCACTATAATTTTTTTAATTGGATTAATATTCTTGTCTATGTTCCGAAATCTTCAAAGGTTTATAGCACCTACAAGGTAAATCTGACTTTCTGACAGTGTCTATGTGATGTGTTTCTCCCTATTTCTCTAATATTCTTGTCCTACACTTCTGTAATGCCACAGAGCACACACACACACACACACACACACACACACACACACACACACTAACAGAGGAGCCGTGTGCCTTCCTAATGCTGACATATCTGTACCGAATGTCCTTTCTGCCCAGTCTCTTTTCCTCTTCAAAATTCCCTTTCATGTCTGGCTTATTTCCTAGTCATCTCTCAAAACTCAGGTAGGGTACCATTTTCACTACTCTTCTTGACACATTCCAAACTAGCAAGCTACAGTTAATGCTAAAATGCCATCATTTCTCTTTTCTCTTTGCACTCAGGACATTTTTCTATGGTCTTCACGATCTGGTCTTGGCGTTGTGTCCAGGCTCATCCTTGCTGTCTCCCTTTTGTCCCTGTCTTATGAATTTGCTGACATTTTCTCTGCCTCTCGACCTGTCTGCTGTGTCTTGTACATTCTGTCCCTTCTGCTTAGACCCCTCTTCCCACTTCTCTTTTTCTTACATTGCTATTGAAGCATAACGTGACACCAATCTCTCCCCTTCTGTTCCCTCTTGAGCCCATCCCAGTTAGGTTTCTACCCCACATCTGCCAGTGAGGTCCATGTCACCTACAACCTGCCTGTTGCTCAACCCAGGGTCTCCTGAGGTTCTTGGCTGGCTCCTCCTTTTTCTCTGAATTACACGTGATGGAGACTCTGGGGTGTGGCCTTAGACTCAACCTGCAGACACTTCTTTAGGGATTTTATAGCCTCCTGGCCTGAAATACTGTCTCCTGGCTGATGATTTCCCAAGTTATGATTCTGGTCTAGACTTACTCCTAAAACTCCAGACTCAAGTATGCAGCCACCTACCTAACATATCTATTCTCTGATGATGTGCAGTAGGCAGGGCTGATGACCAGCCCTTTAGTTGTTAATATACAAAGATCCCCAGCTTAACTGATGCCAACAGACAGTCACTTCAGCCATCCTGGCAGGACTCCTGGAAGCCCACGTCTAGTGACTAAGGTGTTACCACCTGAACAGCAGAGTCGTTCCTGGGCTCAGCTCCAAGTCCAGGGTCTTTCTGATCTGTGAAGGTTCCTGACATATGTGTGGACAACCCACCTCCTCATTGAGGTCTTTTCTGAACCCCCTCAACATGCACACATGCACACAATACACACAATACACACACTACACAAAACATACACACAGCACACATACTACATCAAACACATGCACAGCGCAAACACAAAACATACACACAATGCACACACTCTACACAAAACACACGTGCAACACAAACACAAAACATACACAGAGCACATACACACTACTACAAACACAATACACACAACACCTCAAACAGCGCACATGTAATACACACACAATATCTACACAGCACTCACGCACTACACAAAACACACACGGCACAAACACAAAACACGCACGGCACAAACACAAAACACACACATATCATATATACACTACTACAAACACAAAACACACACCACACATAACACACCAAAGCACACACACAACACACACAACACACAGTCCACATATGCAAAACACACAACACATACACAACATACACAGAGTGTACATATGCAAAACACACAACATACACAAATGCACATATACAACACACACAACACAGACACTACTACAAACACAGCACACATACCACACATAACACACCCAAAGCACATACACAACACACACACTTTCTGATCCCTTTTCTGTTTTATTTTTCTCCTTACATCTTTTCATTATCAAATAAATATGTATATATTTAAATTTACTTATCTTGTTTATTGTCTCTCCCACAGAATGGGAGTGGGGGTTTGCTGTTCTGTTCACTGTAGTCCTGTGCTTAGAACATGATAGGACTCAAGAACTAAATGTTTAATGAATGAATAAGCTTCAGGCAGCTGCCTCCCTCTATCTTCTTATCAAGAATTCTGAGGATGAGCCCAGCACACCTTCCCTGAAGACCCTAGCTAAATCAGTCACCTTCGCAGTCTTAACAAAAATAATTATATATCACATTATCCTGCTTTCATCATTGATGAGACAATGATTAAAAGGAACTATTTATTCATTATATATTATTTTAAAATTTTCTTCTAGAATGTAAGCTCCTTGATAAGAATACTACTTTCTACTTGATTATAAACCCAGAGCATATTATGCTTATTATATTAAAAAAAAATTTGATACATAGTACTTGGCTCATCGACTGCCTGACCAGTTGTGTTCACCATAGCAAAATAGCCGACTGAGGTTGGGTGACTATGTCTATTGACATCTATTTATTTCTAAGTGTCTATATTGTACATATACAATAAATGAGCACCTGCTCACCAAGAAGTAATTTTACTTTGATTAAAGGAAGCATATTCATGTTAATCACTTGGAAAACATGTTCATGTATCCTTAGGATATAAAAAGCGAAGCAACATTAGAATATTCAATATTTTCCAAATAAACTATACTAATATCTAAGAATATTTTTGCCATAAATGCTAGGGTCCCCAGGTCCCAGAGCATCCCACAGCAAAAGACCCATGGGCATAAGTCAGACTTTGCCTGTTTTCTATAGGAAAGTTCATTCTCAGAAATATTTGTTAAAGTATAACCGTCTGGTGGCTCTGGGTCAAATGTTAGGGTTGGCAAGCTCCATAAAGGTTTCCTTCTTTGAATTGCTTCTTTGCAGCATGTGGTGGTCAGGTCTAGAGGTTGGTGAGATGCAGAAAAAACGTGGTGTTGCTGGTGAAATCTCAGTGTAGTGACTCTGGAGAGTGTGGAGGATTTTGACCCAGGACACTACAACGTAAAAGGCACAAAAATTTAAAGTCAGGCTAAGCAATCCAGGATGTTAATGGTAATAAACAGCTGCATAGGAGACACCAGGAGCAGCAGGGTTCATCATACCTCTCTGGGTGAGTCAGAGGATGAACTGCAGGTTGATTTGGGGTCTGGCCCTGAGCATGCAAATTGCTGAATCCCAGCTCTGCTGATAATGAGACTGGCCCCTAGGCGTCCTGGTCTCAGGATCAAGACAAAGACCATGAAAGAAGAACGATTAATTAAAGATAACGTTTCATTGCTTCTGGGCCTTTTAGCTAAGATCAAGTGTAAAGATAATGTTCCAGTGTGTTTTCACAATGAAGCATGCTTAATCTTAAAAGCTTGTAAGCTATAGCTTCAAATTCTCCCTGAAAATATGCAAGTTACATACTCTCTCAAGTTTTTTAGATCACTGAAACTGCCTCATGTATTTTATTTTATTTTATTTTATTTATTTATTTATTTTTTTGGGTTGAAGTCTCACTCTGTCGCCCAGACTGGAGTGCAGTGGCCACTCCTGGCCACCGCAGCCTCGACCTGCTGGGCTCCGGGGATCCTTCCGCCTCAGCCTTCCGAGTAGCTGGAATTCCAGGCGTGCGCTACCACGCCCGGCTAATTTTTTGATTTATTGTAGAGATGAGGTCTCGCTTGCCCAGGCGGGTCTCGAACCACTCACAATCCACTCACCTCAGCCTCCCAAAGGCACGGGATTACAGGCTGAGCCACCGAGCCCGGCCACCTCATGTATTTTAAATCAAGGGGGAATTGTTTTAAAAAAATAGTATTGAGCCTCAATTTCAATTTTCCCAAATCTCAAGTAGTGATAATAATATCTGCCTTATAGGGTTGTTTTAACTATTAATATTTATTACATTCCTATAAAAAAAAAAAAAAAAAACAGCCCAGGGCCTGCCACAGAAGGGCACTTAGTAACAATATCTGTTGCTATTTAGTTTTGTTAGGACAGAAACCAAAGTGTGTAAGATTGATAATAATTGCACATCAATATGGCAATGATTTTACATCATTCAGAGAGAAACTGAGCATTTTATTTTATAATATCCTGTTTTTAAATGCTTTGTATTCAAAAATAAATTATAGACTACATTGCACACCAGAATTTCCAATCTTTTCATTGAGACAGAATTGGTGGATGGATGATGTTCCCATGTGTGTTACAGAAGAAAAGACATCTTAAAACCGGGATAATGATGAAATACCTCAGCACACCCCTTATAACATACACAGGCACACACAAAGTCAGCCAAATAATATGGCTGACTTCTATTTTATTTTGATGTGATATTCACCTAGTGAAATCAGTGCATTTGAATAATAAAACCGCCTACTTAATTACCTCAAGTCTTTCTGGTTTATTTAAAAAAATGTCTATTTCAATTTTTTAAGAAATTGAACTATGTCATATTACAAGAAAACATTGTAAGGGTGTCACATTACAAACTGTGGCAAAGGTATCATTGGCTTTGCGCTATATAATTCTAAGCTTTCTTACAATTCCACGGGCCTCTAAGGAAAAACAAGCTGTAAAATACTATTTTGAGAGTGAAAGTGATGCTCTCTTAGAGATAACATTGAATCAAATCTGTTTAATATAAAAGCACTTGTGAGGGCTGACCAGTTGAGAAACACTTGATTACTAGCCACTTATTTGGGAAGAGTCTTCCAGCTGACCAGCAAAGGCCCCGCGTTGCCACACAAATTGAGAAGCCCTGAACACAACCGTGACACTTTACCCACATGCAGGAGAAAGTGCTTTCAAATATTTTATCAAAGGCTGCAAATGTTAGATGCATGCTTTAATTAAGTTTAATTGTGTGTGTCTGTTTGCCAGAGCAAGAGCTCCAATTTTTTACCAGTCCCCCACCCCCACACTACCATGTTAAAATATTATGTCCAGGTCAATACTTACCGGTGACATTGTATAATATCTTTATTTCTTAATTAAGTGATGTGATTTTTGCAGCTTCGTTTCATTTTGATCAATGACCCTGTGAACTGCTCCTGTTCCTTCTGAGCTGACTAGGTTGGAATCATGGTGTCTCCATTGAATAGATGGTGAAATTGCCAAAATCGCTTGATGTCTCTGGGCCTCTGCTTTATTTGTTGTTTATTTTTCCATTTCTCAAAAAGGGATCATTATAGTACTTACCTTATAGGACTGGTGTGAGGATTAGAGGAGATGACTCATGCAAGCTATGACCTGCCACACAGTGAGCACTCTAAATGGTATTGTGTAGGGGACTGAGTACTGTGTAGAGGACTTCAAGTGGGCTGAAATCTTGTTAGATGAATATCAAAGGCAGAATCAATGGGAATAGCTCCCCCTGCATAGAAGAAAATTGAAATGGTATACCCAGAGTTCGAACAAAACATTTGCCTGTCTTCTATAATCTCTCTACATCAATCCATAACTGCTTCTATACATTCTGCCATTTCTTTCATGCCCTACCAATTTATCTAAAGGAGATTGGCATTTCAGGTAGAGATGGCATAAGCTATTGTGATATATGAAAAGGGCAATACAAGAATTAATTAGTTCATCCTAAGCGGGGGTTAGTCCCTTGTTAGTCACAGTCCTCTGGCACTGGCCTGAAACTTTTATGATTGGCTTAATGGTTACCGTGGATGAGTAAGAAGGTGGGGAAGGGTATAGGTAGCTTCTGTAGCTCCCCCAATGCATTACATGTCCCCAAACTTACATGAAAGCACATGACCTTACAAGTTAGATCAAAGCATGAAGCTGCCTGATTGCTGTTATTTTCTCATTTTACTGATGAGTTGGGAATGATTATATTAATCACATTTTTCAAGGATGGTTATCAGAATGTGGCATATAAAATGAGAATATAGTACATAATTCTACACATGACATCTACAGTGAGATAACTCCTTTTTAGCTTAGTAATATCTCATTCGATTAATATTTAATTTTAACTTCCTTTATGATGAAGAATTTTAAGCACTCGCCCAAGTAGAAGACAGTATTTAAAAAAAAACCCTGCGTACCACGTCATGGGTCATCAACAGTTGTAAATATTCTGTCCTTATGTACTCTATCCACCTGTTCCCAATTGTCTTCTGAGGGTATTTTATTTTTTAATTTTATTTTTTTAAATTTATTTTTAAAAATTCATTTTAGAGTTCTGGCATACATGTGAAAACTTTCTACATAAATAGACTGCATAAAGGTGAGGTGTGGGCTTCTAGTGAGCCCTCTCCCCCCAGCAGTGGACAAGGTACTCAGTGGGTAGTTGCATGCCCTTAGTCCCCCTCCTCCTTACTTCTGAAGTATTTTAAAACAAATACCAGACATTCTGACATTCTACTTGTAAGTACAGATATATATATATATATATATATATATATATATATATATATATAAAACAGTATTTATGTGATGCACACACACAGGTAAAAACTTTTTTAAAAGCCTAACTCTGGTATACTTAACACATCCAATAAAATTAAAAATCGTATCTTAATTCCTTACTATGTTTAGTTTTTCAGAGTTGTCATAAGTCATCCTTCAATATAGAGTTTATATAAATTAAGATCTCAAATGATGTACATTCTGTATTTGACTGATATGTTTCTCTAGCCCGTTTTCATCTCTATTCCTCTCTCATTTCTTTGTTTTGCGTAATTTCATCAAAGTCCCCTTGTAAAAATTTCAAAGAGGTCTTAATTTCAGAGAGCATAATATACAAAGTTGATATGTTGAATATCGTAATTATACCCCTGATCTTTTGTTTGCTTTATTCCTATATGTATTTTCTTTTTAATTTTGCTTTCAGGATAGCAAGTGATTTTAGAACAATAAGAATTATAATTCTGTATATTATTTATTTTGGGAACTCAGTCTGTTGGCCAACTTTCAAGTCAGTTATGCCATTGAGAAAGGAACTCATTGAAACAAATGAGCAAATTCATCAGGATTTCATTCATGAGCTGACATGAGTTTCACCATTGACATCTATGTTGCTAATCTTTGTATTTGTTTCTCAAGTTGTCTTCCATTCACTTGTTGCTTAGTTTTTTAATGCTTTGTTTTGATTTTTTCTTGGTGTTTAATCAACACACTTTTTAGAGTAGTTCAAGGCTTACAGCAAAATTATATGGAAAGTACAGCCAGTTCCCACATGCTACCCACCCCCCCCCCCCACACACACACAGCCTCCCTCGCTGTCAACATCTCCCACAGTGGTGCATTTTAAAAAATCAATTAACCTACGTTGACAAATGTACAAAATCTACAGTTTACATTAGAAGTGACTCCTGGTGCCATACATTCTATGGGGTTGGGCAGGTGAATGATGGCATCTATCCACCATTACCGTATCTTATAGAGTGATATCACTGCCCTAAAACTCTCCTATGGTCCTCCTCTTCATTCCTCTCTCCTCCCATTTCCTGGAAACCACTGACTTTTCTAAAGTCTCGGTAGTTTTTGCCTTTCTGGAATGTCAGATAGTTGGAGTCATTAAGTATGTAGCCTTTCTAGTCTGGCTTCATTTATTTTATTTCTTCCTTGTGTTTCGTGACTTGATAGTTCTTGTTCATTGCTAGATAATATTTCACTGTCTAGAAGTACCTGTACCCACAGTTTATCTATCCATTTGTGTAAGGAAGAACATCTTCATTGCTTCCTAGTTGTGGCAATATAAATACACCTGCTACGATGTATCCATGTGCAGGTTTTTATGTAGACAAAGATTTTCAGCTCCTTTGAGCATATCCAAGGAATGATTGCTATATCCTATGGTAAGAGTATATTTATTTTGTAAGAAACCTCCAAATTGTCTTTCAAAATAGCTGTACCATTTTGCATTTGCATCAGCAGTGAAAGCGAGTTCCTTTGACTCCACATTTTCACCAGCATTTGGTGGTGTCATTGTTCTGGGTTTTGACTATTGTGATAAGTGTATTATGGTAATTCATTTTTCTTTTGATCTTCAATTCCCTAATGACATATTCCTGAAGAATGATTTCATATACTTATTGATCATCTGTTTATTTTTGTTAGTGAAGTGTCTTTTCAGGTCTTTTGCCCACTTTTAGCTGTATTTTTGTTTTGTTTTTTATTGCTAAGTTCTATGAGTTCTTTGTATATTTCAGATAACAGATGTGTCTCTTTCAAATATTTTCTTCCTTTTCTTGGTTTGTCTTCTCATTCTTTTGACAACGTCTTTAACAGAGCAGACGTTTTTGTTTTGTTTTGTTTTTTAATGAAGTCCCAACTTTTTTAATGGATCATGCCTTTGTTGTTGAATATAAAAAATCATTTCAGAACTGAAGAGTGTCTAAGTTTTCTCTAGGATTTTTATACTTATGTGTTTTAAAGTTATGTCTATGGTTCATTTTGAGTAAATTTTTCAGAAACGCATACACGTCTGTATCTAGAGTCATGTTTTCATGTTGCATGTCCAGTTGTTCCAACATTGCTTATTGAAAAGACTGTCCATTGACTTGCTCATGGTCCTTTGTCAAAGATCATTAACCATATCTATGCGGATTTATTTCTGGACTATTTTTTCTCATTGATCTCTTTGTCATTTCATTCACCAAGCACTCTGTCTTAATTAATATAGCATTATAAGTTTCCGCCATTCTTTACAGCATATCAGAATCTGTGTTCCACCCAGAATTTCTTTTTTTTTAGAGGGAGGAGGCAGAATCTCAATCCATCACCAAGGCTGGAGTGCAGTGGCATGCTCACGACCACCCCAGCATCGACCTGCTGGGCTCAGGCAATCCTTCTGTCCCAACCTTCCAAGTAGCTGGAACTACAGGTGCAAGCCACCACGCCCTGCTAAATTTTTTATTTATTGTAGAGTCGAGGTCTTGCCAAGTTGTCCAAGGTGGTCTTGAACCCTTGGGCTCAGGCAGTCTTCTCACCTCAGCCTCCCAAAGTGCTAGGATTACAGGTTTGAGCCACCGTGCCTGGCCAGAATTTCTTAAATGTAAAGTGCCTTTTTTTTTTTAATTGAGGAAGACAGAGAAATTCATTCACCCAGAGAAATGTGGCAGACGTGCCACTTAATTTCA
>CAUYQG010053161.1:0-62657 GCA_963574415.1 Tarsius wallacei
TGCCTTAACGTCTCTGTGCTCTCAGTTGCCACATTTGTAACTATGTGTCTTTTGCTGTCTCCCTCACTGAGCTGTGAGCTCCAGCATGCAGGAAGCTGGTCTTACCTTCCTCAGCATTTGACAGGGCCTGGCTCATAGAAATACTAAAGAAATGTTTGTTGAATGAATAAGCACTAATTTGTATTGAGCCCTTGCTCTTTATCGATAATATCGGAATCCTCACAACAGCCTAGTGACACGGGCACTGTGGTATCCCCATTTTACACATGTGGCAACTGAGAGCACAGAGACGTTAAGGCACTTGTCCATCGTCACAGAGCTTGCTAGGATATGAACCCAAGTAGTCAGGCTCCAGGATGTATCTTACACCCTGACTCCTGTGCCAATAATGAGCAAATGAATGAACTCAGTGACGTTCTATGAACAGAAGATAGGAAAGGTAAATGTTCTATGACCTTATAAAAACCACTGCTATGGTTTATAAAAGAAAAACACAAAGATTCCAGGAGACCTGGCAGGGATGGAGGCTATGGAGGATCTACAGCCCACAGAGTTCAGGGAGAGTTTAAAGTAAGTGAAAAATCAGACCCTCTGGTGAATTGCTGGGAGTGTCAGAGAAGCCAGAGGGCCACAGTTAAACAAACAAGGTCTGCCCATCTGCATATGAGGTGAAGGAAAAAAGGTGCCAATCTTAACAATTGTGGCATGCCTACTGTATTCCTATCACTATGCTAGTGAGGGGCACATATGCCAGCTCACTGAATGAAAATTGCCTCCTCCCCACAAAACCTCTCTGATTCAATAAATTTTCATTGATCAGCTATGACACACTAACTAGATGCTGAGAGAACAAAAATGAACAGAACTCCAGGGGTTCCCAGTCTAACAGGGAAGACAGATGAGTCTATAATTCTAACAATGTGCTCCATGTTGTCAGAGAGATACAGCTAGGGGCACAGAAGGGAACTTACTCTGCCTAGTGATGTGGGGGAAGATTTCCAGACAGCAATGATTGAGCTGGGTTTTGAAGGATGAATAGAAGTTTGCCCAGTGGGCTGGGCGTGGTGGCTCACGCCTATAATCCCAGCACTTTGGGAGGCCGAGGCAAGAGGATTGCTGAGCCCAGAAGTTCGAGACCAGCCTGGGCAATATGGTGAGACCTTGTCATGGGCATGGTAGTGCGCACCTATAGTTTCAGCTACTTGGAAAGCTGAGGTGGAAGGATTGCCCGAGCCCTGCAGATCTAGGGTGCGGTGGTCATGATCCTGCCACTGCACTCCAGCCTGGGTGACAAAGTTAGACTCCGACTCAAAAAAAAAAAAAAAAGGAAAAGAAATTTGCCAGGTGAACAAGGCGGGGAAGGGCTTCCAGACAGAAAGCACAGAGGTAAGAACACCAAGAGCGAGCTCGGGGATCTATAAACAACTCATTGAGGAGGCAGGGAGAACAGATGCCAATCAGGAAGGGTATTGTAGGGCGTGCTGTGGAGCGTAGCTTCCTCCTGGGTGGTAACCAAGACACAGCAAAGGGTTTGTAAGGCAGAGTTTTTGAAAATGAGATGGTATCTACATGACAGTGCAGTAGCCTAAAGGAAACAGAGGAGGCACAACTAGAAGTCAGGAAACTAGCTGCCAGGCTGATGCTATGGCCCGGATGGAAAAAAATGGGGGTCTGAGCTGAGGACATGGTCACGGGAGAAGCCAGGAGATTGAGGATGCTGGGCCTTGATCTGTTAAAATATGCACTCTCTACCTGATTTTCAAAAAGCTTGGTTATTTGGATCCTCATTCGAGGGGCTGCATACACACAAAAGTGGCAGCATGGCCCGTATCTGTGGCGTGTGCGTGCACACACACACACATCCTGCAGACAAATGCTAAAATAAAAGTATGCCATGAAAGGAGCAACTATATATACAACAACTGCAGTACTGGTCTAGTCTAAAACAATGCACGTGCTGCATAAGATGCAAGTAGGCAGGGAAGATTAAGAGTAAGATGCAGCTGGGGTGAAGTTGAGATGGACAATGTATCAGCCAGCTATTGCTGTGTGACAAATTATTCCGAAAGTTAGCAGCCTAAAACATCAAACATGTATTATCTGATGGTTTCTCTGGGTGAGGAATTTGGAGTCTCATTCTGTCGCCCAGACTGGAGTGCAGTGGCCGCTCCCGGCCACCGTAGCCTTGACCTGCTGGGCTCCGGCGATCCTTCCGCCTCAGCCTTCCAAGTAGCTGGAACTACAGGCGTGCACCACCACGCCCGGCTAATTTTTGATTTATTGTAGAGATGAGGTCTCGCCAAGTTGCCCAGGCGGGTCTCGAACCCACGGTCTCAGGCAATCCATTCACCTCAGCCTCCCAAGGCGTGGGATTACAGGCTGAGCCACCGAGCCTGGCTGGATGGGTGGTTTTACCTTGGGAATCTCTTGTGGGGCTGCACTTGGGATGAAGTACAAGTCTTTATTTGTGGCTGAAGAACCTGATTCCAAGATGGTTCACTCATGTGGATGGCTTTTGGCAGAAGGCCTCAGTGTCTCACTGCAAGGACCTTGTCATAGGGCTTCTTGAGTGCCTGTGTGATGTCCCAACTGGCTCCACTGGGAAGCGATCCAAGAGAGCAAGGTGGAAGCAGCAATGCGTGTAGAATCCAGCCTCAGAGGTCACTGCTGTCACCTCCACAATGCCCTGTAGGTTACGCAGGTCTGTCCCTTCACTGTGGGTGGGGATGGCACAGGATGTGAACCCAGGAGAGGGGATGGTTGGAGCCATCTTGGAGGCACTCGTGGGCCTTGGGCTGCCTGGGGTTGGGCCAGGTAATATGGTGTGAAGGAAAGTGAGCAAGATTTGGAGAAAGAAACTGATCAACTGGCAAATAGTCATCCTGCCTCCAGAGGCTCAGCGTCTCATCTTTAAAATGAGGCCCATGATCTAAATCCTGAGGGATAGCAGAGGCCTCTTGTAGAATGCTTTTCGGGATCCATAATGCACTATAGCATGGTATGGTGATTGCCTACGCAGAAGAGATCATTGTGAAAGCCCATATTGTACCTGAATGGGAAGCTTAGCCTTGATGAGTCTAGGAGCTCTTCGTGAAAGACACTTGATCCTTTATTTCTGTGGCTGTAGAAATCCAATAAATAGCATTTATTGATATTCTACTTCTGCATGCCAGGAGTGGCACAAAAACAATTTCATTCCATTCCCTCAGTGATGCTGAGACATGGATCTATAAACCACACTTTATAAGTGAGGGAACTGAGGCTCTTTGACTTGTTCTGAACATGAGGCAGCTGGAGATATAAGCCCAGGCCTGCCTGACCCCGATACATGAACGGGGGCAAATGAGAGATGGGCTGAGCAGTGGCAGGGTCTGAGCAGTGTCTCTCCTGCCTGTATCTGGGGACAGGGACTCCTCATGGCTGAGGCTTTTCAGGGTCTGCAGCAAGGGGAGGGTGAACAGTGAATAATAGATCCCCTCCTACCCCTGCATGCCCCAAGTCCTTGGCCCTGAACTGATGAAGGGTCTTCCTGTGTCGGCGTGTGCGCGCGTGTGTGTCTGCGTGTGTGACCACACCAGCAGCTGCTGCCATCCCAAAGCTGGGGATTAGGGTGACGACTCCTGCAGAGCCCTCCAGAACTGGATGCAAGCCAGAACTGCACCAGGCCTTGAACTCCTGGGAGGACGGCTCCCAGGCCATTCTCGGAAAAGCATTTGCAGCGAGGCCACTCCAGGTGCCAGGCGGGCCATCAATCCCTCACTCTTCGGAGCAGCGAGTTTATAAAGTAGCAATTAAATAAGAGCTCTGTAAGTGCTTCTGGGAACTGCCCTGAATGCATTTTCCAAACATAAATAACGGGGACCTCCACTCTGAGCAAAGCACACGTAGAGCAGAGAAGCGGCGCCGAACAGAAGGGAGCCCTGTTGTGCTAACGAGTTGGGCTACGTGCCCCTGGTGCACACGTGTGCTCCGTGTAGGTGGCAAGTCCATTTGTCTTGCCTGCCTGGGTGGCATGTCAGCCCGCCTGGACAGGTCGTGGCGAAGGGGTGGTGGCCATGACACCCACTCCACTGGGAAGGCAGAGCATCGGTGTCTCAGAGATAGTGATAGTGATGGCAGAAGTGACACAATGACAGCTTCTATTCGTTGAGCACCTAGAGCCAAGAGCCCACAGATCCCTTATGATTGGGAGCTTTAGATACTTGTCCAAGTTGACAAAGCCTATAAGGTAGAAGGACCCAATTGAGAACCAGCATCTTATATGTATTAGGCTCTTATCGTATGCCAACACCTTTCTAAGATTTTGACATGAATGAACTTGTCTCCCAACAAGCGCATGCAGTAGGTACTCTCATGATCCTATTTTGAAGGGGAGAAACTGAGGCATGGAGAAGTTAAATCTCTTGCCCAGGGTCGCACCAAGCCAACAATCAGATGTAGGTGGACTGACTTCAGAGACCCCGCTCTTAATGAACCGTCCCTGTGATGCATTGATCATTGGGCCTGAGCCCTGGTGCCAGGTGCCACACTTCTCGATTCAGGTTTGATTAGTGTTAACTGTCCCAGCCCAGGCATGACCAACTTTGTCTGGCTCAGAGAACAGCTCTTCTAAGTCCTCCTCGCCTGCCTCCTCCCCTGCAGTGGGCTGTCCTGGTCTCGAGGGTTACCTCGGCCCAAGTGCATCCTCCCATTCACTTGAGCTGGCCCCCACAGCCATGAGGGGGACCCGACAGGCCAGGCTTGCTCTGCTCTCCCATCTCATGCCTCTGCCCAGGCGGGTGCTCCCTGGGTGTCCTTTCCCCACCTGTCCACCTAGGGATCTTAAGTCATGGATGCAGGGTCACGCACTCGTAAAAGTATTTCTGGACCATCACCTCCTCTGCCACCCTTGCCTCCCAGCTGAACATCCTCAGCAGAGCACATATCAGACTCTTATTATTGTTGATTGTTAGTCTGTCTCCCATGAAACAGCATTGCATGTCCTGACACCCATAGCTCCTCACGTTGTACCTGGAACACAGTAGGGATTTAATAGCTATTGGTAGGTAGGTGGAGCCATTTTTCAGGAAGAGTGGACACATTAGATCCTGCCGGATCCTGAGTTCCTAAGCGTTCCGGCCATGACTATGGCTGCTCCACCCAGAGCCATGCGCAAGCCATAGGATGGAGTAGAATGAGCCTTGACCTTGGCTCTGCCATTAACTTGCTGTGTGACCTTGGCCAAGTCACTCCACTTCTCTGGGCCTCTGTTTTCTCATCTGTAGAACAGGAACAATGACGTCTTCCTGGCAGACCATCTGAGAGTTAAATAGGCTACAGAAAGCAAAGGTACCCAGCGTGTAAGGGCTACTAAATAAATATCAGTTTCTCTTCCCCTTCCCCTTACCTGTGAAATGGGCTGCTAGGATGGGGATGACTGAGTGGCACTGTGAGAAACCCTTTGCAAATGTATCTTCAGGTCTATCGTTTTCCCTCCATGCCACTAAGGTGGGGTCTCATTTATTTCTGCAGATGATGCTGCCTCAAGAGAGCTTCACTCTCTGCCTTTGGGGGGGGTTCTGAAGCAGTCTCTGGCCACCAACTCTTTGTCAAGCCACAACTGAATGCTGTCTTCCCAGCAGTCTCTCACAGAGGATCCCATCGCAAAAAAATCCATCAGTAATCTGGCCCCTGTGTACTCCTGAGCCGGGAGTCAGTGATTTCCCTGTCTCGGACTCCATCGAAGTTGCCAGTGATTAAGAAACTCATATATTTTCACACTCATTAAAAGAAACATGATGTTCACTTTTCCAAGAAAAGCTATCCTTGTTTGTAGACCCTGTAATATATTGGGAACGCCTCTTAATTGGCTTCTAGGTCTCAGTGTCAGAAGTCAGACCCAAGTTTGTTTATTGACACAAGGAAAAAAATAAAACGTCGTATAATTAGTTGAGTGACTGACTCTAAATTCAGTAACTCCCATCGGTATGTGGCCTTGTCAGGGTTTAAGATTCCATTTTGGGTTATGAAAGAGGCCGGGTCCTAGGTAGTCCAGACGCGGGCCGCACTGCATCATAGCTATTGTACAAATGGGCTCACTGTGCTGTTTGTGTTAAGATGGAAAACTTTTACATGTTTGATTTTTATGCAAGTCAATTAACTTGTTTTTTATAACTGTAAGGGCTTGCTTTGCAAATAAGATTACTTACCACTATAAATTATGGGAACATAGGGGCCTATTCAGACAAAATGTTACACACCCCTAACCCGTGCACCAGGCTGCATGCCGGCCTTCTGCAGGGGGGACAGCCGAGGCGAATGGGACAGGGAGGCAAGGGAGGAGGGAGGGGTTATTTTGGTGCATTCTGAGAACACTTCCAAGAAGGATGCAAAGGGGGAGCGGGGAGACCTGGGGGCGGGGACTAGAGAGTGAACCAGAATACCCTTCTCTGTGCTCACCCCCCGCCCCAACTCTCCAGGTTGCCCAGAGCTGGCCAAGACGTTTCCTTACATGGCAACGCAGGAATCTCAATTGAGGGTTTTTTCCCCCCCAAATGTTTTCTTCTTAGTGACAGCACATCCCTCTGAAGTGTGAAATTTGGGGCAGGACTTTATCCTCACTGTCATTTGTCATCTTTCCTGCAATGACAACCCCATTCCCATCCCCGCATTTAGTGGGCAGCCCTCTCACAGCACACGGAAGGGGAAAGGGCATGGAGAAGAAGAGATGCAGGCATTCCTGCAGGCTGCCATTCCATAATGGGGACAGGACTGGGGAGGCATCTAGGCAGGACCAGGAAAGAGGACCCGTCTTGGGTCCCCATGACTTTTTCCTTGCATATCCTTAGTGGAGGGCACTGTGGTTCTGCACATGAGGTTTTGGAAAGCAAAACTGAGATTCTTATTCCTCAGGTCCTTTTGTGAGTTTGAATGAATTCCTTCCCATTCCAGGTCTCCTGTTTTTTTTCTCATCTGTGAAATGGGATCAAAAACCTCGACCTGGTTACCTCCTAGGGGCAGGTTGTCACATGTGATCCTCAACAAGTAATTTTGCTTCCCATCCTTGTGGACACCTGGCAATGTCTGGAGGCATTTCAATGGTTACAAATGGGGGTGTGTACCGGCCAGGGGTTCTGCTAAACAGCCCACAAGGCACAAGACAGCCCCTGCCCTTGCCTTCCAACAAAGAATTGTCGGGTCCAAAATGTCAAGAGTGTCAAGTTGGAGAAATTCTGTTTCTCTGAGACACACGGGAGAATGGAGAACTTCTGGGGATTGATCGGTGTTTGGAACAAGATTTAATTTACTGAAGAATCAACACAGAGCATCTAGTCACTCAGAAATAAAGGGACAGGTCTGCAGCAGCAGCAGTTATAACATAATCCTTCACAGATAAACAGGACACTGTTGCTGATTCAGTACTTTTAGACGCATCTTACACCGTTCGTGCCCCACAGCAACTCTATAGGAGTAGCAAGGGAATTAACAATAATAATTTGAATAATTCTAATAGGGATTAAGATATTATTCCTGGGTCATCATTAATAAAACAAACAACAACAGATGCTGGCGGGGATGTGGAGAAAAAGGAACGCTTCTATGCTGCTGGTGGGAATGCAAACTTGTACAACCTCTCTGGAAAACAGTGTGGTGATTTCTGAAAGAACTAGAAATTGACCTTTCATATGACCCAGCAATTCCCCTATTGGGAATATACCCAGAAGATCTCAAATTATTCGATGAAAAAGATACCTGCACACGTATGTTTGTTGCAGCTCTATTCATAATAGCAAAAACATGGAACCAACCATGTTGCCCATTGAAGCTGGACTGGATATTAAAAAATGTGGTACATATACACAATGGAATATTATGCAGCCATAAAGAAGGACAAATATATGGACTTTGCAGCAACCTGGATGGATTTGGAGTCGATCATACTCAGTGATTTATCACAGAAACAAAAAACAGAGTACCATATGTTCTCACTCATAAGAGGACCTTGAGCAATTGTAATGATATAGGAAAGCGATTGGCAGTAATGGGAAACTGTTGGGGGGGGGATTGGGATTGGCAGTTGAGGGAAACTGCTAGGGGAGGGAGGGGCATACCTTATCAACAGGGGTACCTGCATGGTCAGTGTTTGTACACCTAACCCTGAATGGTACCCCACATCTTTATAATAAAAATTAAAAAAAAAAAAAGGATGGGAATTCTAATAGTGCCTGTCAAGATGTGAAATTAATGTCTAATTTCTAATTCCATGGACCCTCATGGCTTATGGTCTGAAGAGCTTGAGTGACCAATGTGAAAGTAAAATTATGTTTTCATTCTTGTGATGAGGTAAATTCAAATGAGAGAAGTTTAAAAATCTGTCAACACTGTCAGTACTCATTACTGTGTTATTAAATCAAGCAGCAGGAAGCAAAAGCTTTCTCTGTGGCTTGGAGAGCCTCTTGGGCTTATAATAGGAGACTTCTTTCTCATTGACAGTTTTAGCGAGGGATGTGCCATATTTATGTGTGGCTCACATAAAAGACCAATGCAGGTGTTTCTGGCTAGGCTTCATCCTGGACAACTCTTCTTCTAGTGCAGTTAGAGACCCAGACTTGGTCTACTTTGTCATTTTGCCATCTTCACTATGAGGTGCTCTAGTTGTCTCTGGGGTTGTTTTCCTTCCAGGGACCAGAAAGTGAAGGATTGCATCTAGATTTAGGGCCAGTCTTAGAAGTAGCATAGATATGTCAGTTTCTTCCGCTTACTTTCCATCAGCCGAACCTTGAGCACATGGCCACACCTAATAGCAAGAGAGGCTGAGGAATGAGTCCTAGCTCTGTATCAAGAAGAAAGGTGAATTGGTTTGGTGATGAACTAGCATTCTCTTTCATGAAGAGTTAATATGTACCATCTTTCTTATTTTTGAAAATAAAATTTTGCCTGTGGGGAAAGTGATGAGGTTGTGAGAAGCTCTGCTTAAGTGACTTCCATTTGTTGTAATGGACATTGTACGTTAAAACATTTAAGTCTCAAAGGGAGACTTTGCTCACCATTTTTGCCTCTATCTACCTCATCTCAATATCGATATCTCTTTGTTGGTGCTAAAACTTCATGTCTTCTACAACATCTTAGATACTGTGTCATGGAGTAGAAAGGCATCTTTAGTGCTGTATATACTTGGGTTCAAATCTTGAATCCACCACTCACTGGGTATGTTTTCTTAGATCATTTCGTATCTTTGAATTTCCAGTTTCTTCATCTGTAAACTAAGTACAATAATACCTGCCCAATGGTCATATTTTGAGATTTAAGACACTGTGTGGCACATAACAGGCACTCAATAACTGGTAACTATTATTATTATTTAGATTCTGTGCTTTCTCTTTTCAGTCCAAAGGGCATTTGGACTGAAAATTTTAACATTTTATAAATATCTTGTTTATCTTATATGTTCTACCTATATGTTTAATAGATACGTCCTGAAATATCTATTAAAATAAGTAATATTTGAAATCTAGTCTCTATGTCTAAGTTGCAAACACTAGAGATGCAGAAAAGAATTAATGGAAACCACTTCCCCTGAGTTTGTCATTACTTTAAAGATCGATATGAGAGACCTTGTGCTTACTCACTTCTTGCTTGGGGTGGCTAGAGGTAAGGTCTTTAAAACTATCTTGGGGATCCTCTTCCCCAGGAATTGGTGATCTACCCTAACCTGCCCACTGCACACCTTCAGGCTTTCCTGCTCTCAGATACCCACCCAATATCATGTAGGATGGGAGAACCCTTAATTTCTTTTTTGTGCTGTCTATATCTAGTTCTTGTGGTTTTTTTCTCTCCAGATAGTTTCTTCCAGTCAGTTTTAGTGTCTCATTTTCTATCTGTTCTGAAGGTTTCAATTTTCTGCAACCGTGTGACAGTAGAAGGTAGATTTTACAATTGGAACCAGGGTGAGTTGATGGCTTCGCTTGATTTATTGTAAGCATGATCCAATGCCTAGGGGAGATGAGAAAGAGAAGCCATGAGCCAAGGTTTGGTTGGAAAAAAAAAAAAACCCGACTCAAGAGAGAATGTCTAAAGGTTCAAGTCTTTACTTTTTTTTTTTTTTAACAAGTACAAAAAGTAAAATAGACTTTTTCTGAGAAGGATGTCAACCACTGGTGTGGCTTCCTTGGCTTGGCCTCTTAGGGGAGGAAACAGTAATTTGTTTTTTTAACTTTTTCTTTGGAATTAATTTTAGAATTAGAAATAAGTTGCAAAAATAATACAGTGAGTCTTGTATATCTCTCACCCGCTTCTTCTATTATTAACAACTTACCTAACCATGACACAATTATCAAAATCAGAAAATTAAAATTGCTGCAAGACAGTTAGCCAAATCACACACTTTGCTTGAATTTTACCTGTTTACCTGATTATCTGTTTTCCCACTAATATCTTTTCCCCCCTAGCATCAGAATCTTTTCTAGGACCACATTGCAGTTAGTTATCATTTCTTCTTAATCTCCTTGATGTGACAGTTTCTCAGATTTTCCTTGTCTTATGACTTTGGCACTTTTGAGGAGTATGGCCAGTTATTTTGTGAAATGGCCCTCAGTTTGAGTTTCTGACATTTTCTAATAATTATGTTATATATTTTCAGCAAGGATATAATAGAAATCATGTTGCCTTTTCTGTGTGCAGCATGTCAAGAGATTCCTGATGTTGATATATCTTATTGCTAGTGATGTGAGTTAACCTTGGTCACTTGGTTAAGGTGGAACCTATCAGATTCTTCACTGCACGGTTTCTAATTTTCTTTTTGTAATTAAAGAAAGTGGTAATTTATAAAGGTCTCTTCCAGGCCTCAAATGAGAAACTGTTTTTGAATTACTGGAGTGAGAAGGTATGTTCCTGGGGCTGTTGCAGAAGAAGGAAAACAAATGGAGAGCACCATCTTACAACACCTGGTCTTATCTCCACCCATTGCTCTCCCTCTGCTTCTTTCTTCACCTCGCTCATCTAACTTCTTTGTGGTTTAATAGGTCAGCAGAGGTTGTGTTTACATTTTACCGTAAGGACTTCTATTAAAGGACATTCTCAGCTTGAAATAGTTTTGCCAGACCTCCTGGTGTGATCAAAAGGGAGGAGCTCTTTTCTTAAGAATTCATTTCTAAGGAAGGCAGGGATATATTTTATGTGATTATAAAATTCCTGATATGGTAAACAATTATTCTATCATTGTCCTCATCCATTGTGTGTTGCTATGACAGAATATTCAGGCTGGGTAATTTATGAAGGAAAGAGCTATTTTTGGCTCATTGTTCTGTAAGCTGGGAAGTTCAAGGGCATGGTGCTGGCTTCTGGAGAGGACTTTCCTGCGGTGTCATAATATGGCAGAAAGTGAAAGGGGAAAAGTGAAGAGGGACCAAAGTGGAGGAAGAAGCTTGCTTTGTAACATCTGCTCTCATGGTAACTAACTAATTCCTGTGAAAACGTATCCAGTCTGGGAAAAGCGAGAACTCACTACTTTGAGAACACCACCGACTCATTCATGAGGGGTCCACCCACACGATTCAAACACCTCCCGCCAGACCCCACCCCCAACATTACCACATTGGGGAATCAAATTTCAGTGTGAGTTTTGGTGGGCACAAACCATATCCAAACCATAGCAGTAATATTTTTAGGAGATGTGACCCTTGAAATTATTTAAAAGCCATTGCCCAGCAAACTTTCTTTTCTTGCAGAATAAGTTTTAGTCACAGCTTCAAACTTCATGAGCATATGACCTTTTCTTGCATCCTTATGTTTAAAACCAGAGAAAAATATCTTCTAATATCCAGTGAATTTCATTTCTAGTCCAACCTGCTGTTGATGGTGTGTCCTACAAACCAGTAGCAACAGTTTCACCTGAGGGTTATTAGAAATGTTGTCTGAGCCGGGCTCGGTGGCTCAGCCTGTAATCCCAGTGCTTTGGGAGGCTGAGGTGAATGGATTGCCTGAGCCTGTGGGTTCGAGACCCACCTGGGCAACTTGGCGAGACCTCATCTCTACAATAAGTCAAAAATTAGCTGGGCATGGTAGCGCGTGCCTGTAGTTCCAGCTACTTGGAAGGCTGAGGCGGAAGGATTGCCAGAGCCCAGCAGGTCGAGGCTGCAGTGGCTGGGAGAGGTCACTGCACTCCAGTCTGGGTAACAGAGTGAGACTCCAACTCAAAAAAAAAAAAAAGAAGTGTTGTCTGTTAGACCCCAGCCCAGGCCTTCTGAATCCTAGCCTGCATATTTTAGCAGGATGACTTATGTGCACCCTAAAGTTTGAGGATTTTTTTTTAGTTGGAATTTCACTGTTGCCCAGGCTGGAGAGCATGGACATACTCATGGTCACTGCAGCCTCGACCTGCTGGGCTCAGGCAATCCTTTTGCCTCAGCCTTCTAAGTAGCTGGAACTACAGGTGCACGCCACCATGCCTGGCTAATTTTTTAATTTATTGTAGAGACGAGGTCTTACCAAGTTGCCCAGACTGGTCTCGAACCACTGGATTCAGGCAATCTTCTCACCTCGGCCTCCCAAAGTGCTTGGCTTACAGGCTTGAGCTACCACGCCTGGCCTAGATTTTTTTTTTTAAACACTGTGTTCAGAGTGGCTCTACCTCCTAGATACCTGGATGATCTGCGCTGATCAGGGATTAGACAAAGGATATTTTATGATGATGGTGGCTAGGAAGCTTCTTCAGCCTTTAGTAGAAATGATGAAGGTGGGGAACATAAAAGGAATTTTTGCAGCATAGGATAAATTGATTCATTTTGAAGCCCACCAGTTTTTTGTTTTTTTGTTTTTTGTTTTGGAATGTGGCAGGGACTCTGGGTACATTAGCTTCCTATTGATGGTGAGAGGAAGTCCAGCAACCCAGAACCATCTCATCTACCTTTTTGAACTGCTGGAGATTAGACTTAGGTGCTTCAAGTTTACCCCAAATAAATTATTCTAAAATCAATTTACCTAACGGCCAGTTTACTTAATGGCAATTTCCTCTAATAGTTCTACCAACATAAAATTCGTGTTTGTGAAATTTATAAGAATACACATGTGGTAGAAAGGTAAATTAGTTTTAGTCAAATTTGGTTTTAGATAAAACTGCTTTAGGCAAATGTTCACTTACATATATTAGCTTTAGGCAAATTGAGTTTTAGATGAATTCACCTGATCTGGGTGGCCCCTTCTGAGGAGAACAGGGAATTCAGGGTATGGGGTGGCAATAACATTCCCCCTGGGAATGCTTAGTCATCATTATTTTCACTAGCAGAGATACTGGCTATGGAGGACTCTCTGTAATGGCAAGTGGGCTGAGTGGGAACTTGCTATGCTGGTCTTATTAATATCCCCCTGAGAGATTTATCACATGGTCCTCACCTGTTTCAGTGTTTTACTGTGAATGAATTTTGCCAATTAGGCCCTGGTGGACTCATCCTCATGCATGTTCCCATGAACGGTTCCTAGTGACCTTACGACTTCACAAGAGATTCCTTATAATGCTCATGTTTGGCCCACATCATGCTGGATGTCTTTATCCCTGTGTGACAAAGTGAAACAAGCTTTGTCACAGAACCGTATTCCATTCGTTCACAGTACTTATCTGTTTCCAATTTTTCATTTATTAGTGTGATTATTTTGTGAACATCTGTCTCCCACTGGATTATAGGCTTCATGAACACATGGCCCATTTTTTGTGTGCTCATCATTGTATCTTCAGAGCCTAGCCCAGCACCTAGCATATTGCAGAGACTTAATAAATATTTTTGGAATAAATGAATGAACACGTTAATGAACCTCTGGTTTTTATTAACAGTAATAAATCACATATGGCATGCCTCACAGATGATTGTGATTCATCAACCTACTTTGGCATTGAAGTTGAAAATCATTGTTGTAGAAAATAAGTCTCTCATCAAGGAGTCAATTCAGTAAGAGTAACGTTTAAATAATGATGATAATAGTAACAGCTGACATTTATTGAGTTCTTACTGCATGCCAGCTATGATAAGTACTTGACAATGCAATATATCTCACTATATTTTACTGAGATCTCAAGTCTTCCTAACAGAAGCAGTCAGGAGTCAGTAGGCCATGTTTCCTAAGGACCGTGGATCCATCAGCACCATGGACAGAGGAAGGCTCCATCCTGGTGCTCTTGAAATGTGTCTGTTTCCAGCTCAAAGTGACTGGTGTCACACCCAGTTGAACTCTGTCCATGATGTCAGCTTTTCCAGTGACTTTTATGGTTGGGCGGAAGTTTCAATTATGGGACAGGTGAATCTGTGTTGATTCTCATGGCTCTCTCATCCAAGAGAGTCTGGTTTAGGCATCATGGTCCTAGTTTTGTGTCTTTGGTCATCATTTAACTTCTTTCTCATTTGCTTTCTTCACTAGGCAAATGAAGATAATGATAGTACCTTCTTCCATAGGATTGATCCAATGATTCACTGAACTATTGTATATAAAGTACTTACCAAACTGGCAAGACTTGATACATTTTAGCTATTATTATGAATATTCTTATCATTTAAATGGCACTTTTACTGAGCTACCTTCTTGATGAGGAACTTTTATTTTCGATCACAGTGATTCTCAACTTTTATGTGACAACCCCTTTTTGTCTCACAGTCACCTCTGAGGTGTGCCGCCTATAATTTGTTATTAAAAATCAGAGATTTGTTACTGTATTCATTTATTTATTCCAGAAATATTTATAAAATCTCTATAATACACTAGGTGCTACGCTAGGGTCTGAAGATATAATGGTGAGAAAGAACAGACATGGGCCATGAATTCATACATAGAGCTTACAATCAAGTGGGAGACAGATGTTCACAAAATAGTTGGGGAAAAATATGTAAATAGAATCAGAGATCACTGTGAAGGAAAGAAACATAGTCTCATGAAAAAATCTTGGTGGTGGTAGAGAATGCATGTCAGTGAAATCTTCCTGGGGAGGTGACATTTAAGAATAAGTTAGAGAAGAAAATAATTGGGTAAGAGTGTTCCCTGTAGTGGGACAAGTGCATTGTGGTGAGAGGGAGCATGGTATGTTTGAAGACTTGAAAGAAAGTTGGTATGAGGGAGCAAGCTGGAGAGTGAGTAAGCAGTCACTGGAACAACAGGCAGGGGCCAGAGTATGTGGGTTCCTCAAGGCCAAGTCTAAGAACTCTAGGTGTAAACTCAATAGCAATGAGAAACCATTGATGGGTTTTAAACCTGAAATTGGGAGTGCTTGGAAGGGGTTGATAGTATGGTTGGAATTCTTCTATTTTTTAGAGATGACTTTGGCTGTAGAATAGATTGGAAGGGGCCAGAGTACATTTTGTGAGACCTAATAGGAGGCTGTGTAGCTGCTAGTAAGAGACGATGGTGGCAGAGATAAAGATAATAGAAGTGAAGGAGTTGAGGACAGAATTGATATGGTAGATAAGAACAGGAGCATTAAAACTTCTGACGGTTTGCATATCAGACTCCGGGGAGAGAAAGGTGACAATGTTTATATTTAAAATTTTATTCTGATGTCTTTTGGGAAAAGATGAGGAGTTGTGTGTTGAGATTATTGAGTTTGGGGTTTCCAGATAAAATTGTTGAGCAGACAGTTGCTTATACAAGTATATAGCTCAGAAGACAGGAGATATAATTTGTGATTCATTTGTGTAGAAAAGCTCCCTAACATATTAGAGTGGAGTCGGAGTAAATAGAGCCACTTATGTGATGTGCTTTCTGAAAGGAGGAGAAAGGACTGGAGTTAGAGGCAACATACCAGAAATTTTGCATAACTGGTGACACTTGTGGGAGTGTTTTATGCCTGTGAACATTATCTGTCTATTTGCTATGACAGAAAACAGTTTGAGAACTACAAAACTGTAGGATAAGGGCCAAATGCCAGAGCTTGGTTCTGTGAATCTAGCTCCAACTTACCCTTTTGGCTGCTTCACAAACTCCTCTGCTCTCTTTGCACTTATCTTCAGTGCTATTCATGCCTTTCTTCCTCTGTTGTCTGAGCATGCCAGATACATTTCTTCCCCCGTGTTTTTCTTTTCCCATCCCTCTTCCTTCAATCTGGATAATTTTTCTACATCTACTTTCTTTTTGAAACTTTCCCAGATCACCATTCAAGGATAGATTCCCCCTCCCCACCTCCTCTTTTTAAAGGTGAGGCTTGTATTGTTGTCTATCTTTACATAAGTTTTCATTTTACCTTATCAAGTGCCATGCAGATTCCTTGAAGAGAGGCATGTGTATCAAAGGTCTTTGTATTACTCAGTGCTTGCTACTTACTCATCTTAATACTTAGTGCCATCCCTTGCATATATGATTTTCAGTCTTGCTTTTACAGTATGTAAGCCTGGTTTATCCTTCAGAAACCGGGTCTTTACCTAGTTGTGATTTGGATTTGTGCTATTAAAAAAAGTGAGTGATTTTTAATTTTGAGTGTGAGAATATGTATCAAATTGAACACCATAAGAACAAGCATGCTCTGTGTTTAAGAAAGCTTTCTTGTTATATAAGAAAAGAGAATAGTATAGAACAGTGAGAATGCTATGCTGCCATTTGTGTTAAAGAGATGGAATAAAATGTTGTATTTATACCTGCTTTCATAGCATTAAAAAAACTTTGAAAGAAAGGACAGTCTTTTAAGAGAATGATGCTTGAACAATTGGACATTTGTATGCAAAAACAAAACAAAACAAAACAAAACAAAAACCTGATACAGACTTTACACATTTTACAAAAATTAACTCAAAATGGGTTGTGCAATTTAATGTAAAATGCAAAATTGTAAAACTTCTGGAATAAGTCATAGGAGAAAAATCTACAGAACCTTGGCTTTGATGATGAGATTTTAGATACAATATGAAGAGCATTATCTGTGAAAGAAAAAATTGTTAGATTTTATTAAAACTAATATCTGCTCTATCAAAAACACTATTAAGAGAATAAAAAACAAGAAACAGTCTTGGAGGAATATTTCAAAAGCACATATCTGATAAAGGATTTCTGTCCAACATATATAAAGAGCACTTAAAACTCAACAGTAAGTAAACAAACAATCTAATTTTAAAAATAGGCAAAAGATCTGAGCAGACATCTCACCAAATAAGATATGGAAATGGAAAATAAGTATATAAAAATGCTCAATATCATTTATCATTAGGGAAATGCTAATTAGAACAATGAGATACCACTATACACTGATTAGAATGACTAAAATCCAAAAAAAACCCTAACAATACCAATTGCTGGTAGGAATGAATAGCAGCAGGAACCCTTGTTCACTGCAGGTGGGACTGTAACATAGCACAGCTGCTTTGGAAGACACTCTGGCAGTTTCTTACAAAGCTAAACATAGTCTTACCACACAATTCAGCAATGTCATTGCATTTCTAGTCATCTACTTGATTGATTTGAAAACTTATTTTCACACAAAAACCTGCATATAAATGGGTATTTAGCTGCTTTATTCATAACTTTCAAAAACAGAAAGCAACCAAGATGTCCTTTGATAGGTAAATGGATAAATAAACTATGGTACAGCTATACAATGGAATACTACTTAGAAATAATAAAAAATAACTATGAAGCTATGCAATGACATGGATGAATCTTATTTTTGTGGTTGATTTTATTTGGATAAATCTCAAATTCATATTACTAAGTAAAAGGGATCAATCTGAAAAGGCTGATTTCATTTATTAACTTTCTGGAAAAAGCAAAAAAAAAAAAAAAAAGGATAAAAAAATGAGCAATTTTCAGGGTTTTGAGGGTTGAGGGAAGGTTAAATAGGTGAATAATAGAGGAATTTTTCATGCAGTGTAACTATTGGATGTGATTCTGTAATGGTTAGGCCCATGTCACTTTATGTTTGCCAAAATCCACAGAATCATACAGCACAAAGGGTAAACATTAATGTATATGTATTTTTAAAAAATCAACTAGGGGCCGGGCGAGGTGACTCAGCCTGTAATCTCAGCACTTTGGGAGGCCAAGGCGAGAGGATTGCCTGACCCCGGGGTTTTGAGACCAGCCTGGGTAACTTGGTGAGACCTCGTCTCTACAATAAATCACAAAACTAGCTAGTCTTGGTGATATGTGTCTGTAGTTCCATCTACTTGGAAGGCTGAGGTGGAAGGATTATCTAAGCCCAGCAGTTTGAGGCCGTGGTGACCGTGACCATGCCAACCTGGGTGACAAGAATGAGACTACAACTTAAAGCAAAATAAAATAAAATAAATAAATAAATAAATAAATAATCAATCAATCAATCAGCTAGGAAATTAAGAGAACCCAGGATGGAATGCGAAATTGAACAGTATTATCTAACTGTATTACAAATGTGTGAAACAACCTTAACAAAGGAGCTTGGGGGGAAAAAGTTGCTGACTTCGGAAACTTTGGAAATGAATGGAGTCTGTAGTACTAAAGGCAAAAGGAACTGTATATAGACACTTCACTCTAGTTGATAAGGTTGTTTATATAAGGGTATGGGTTAACAATTATAAAACCACTATACATGTATGCTGAAAGTGAATAATTAAGTAAATGGATGGTGGATCGTGAGAGCTACAGATAAGTAGGTGACAGAGACTAGAAATATCTATGTGGTAATGAGGTAGAGTTTAAGACATCAGTATGAGTTCATGTTTGCTTAATTTAGATACAGATGGATATATAGAGAGAAATATTTATAGATATGTGTATATATACTGATTCTTATATATACACATACATTTCTTTGCTGTATCAGCTGAGAGGGCCCAGAACCCACAATACCTCAGTAGCAACAAGCACACCTAATACCCAGATCTTGATTTCTAATGCCATTCTGCAGTAAGAGAAAATAGGTTCCTTTGGAGAAATGATTGATTTTAGGACTGGGTCAGGAAATATATGAGATGAGCCTTGAGCATCTTGTAGTACTGGAAAGTAAGAAAATGCTCAAAAAAAAGAGAAACACAATAATGGGAGTACGTCAAAAGAGCCAAATTAAACAAATGCCCAATGGCTAAAGCTGGAACAATTTGGGCAACAAAAGAGACAAACTTAGTATTGAATTATAACCTAACATAAAAAAATGATAGCCCATGAATTCACCCTAATAGAAATGTTTGAATAAAAAATAAATGGGAAAAATAGATAAATCTTCTATGCAGTAAAATTCCAAGTAATTTGTGTAAATATTTTACCTACAGGAAGGTAGTGCATAGATTCTCCACTCCTTAAGTGTGAGCTGCACATAGTGACTGCCTTTCAAAGAGTACAGTATGGAAATGGGAGCGAGAGGAGTAACTTTACAATGGAGAAACTTGACAAACATTACATTAGCTAAGGAGTTTAATCCAAAGAGTAACATCAACAGTGTTGTCATGTAGTAGTATGCGTTCTTGATATGACATATGAAAATTGCACTTAACCTCTATTTTCTTCTCAAAACTCACAACACTGGTATAATTGTGAGAAAAATTAGACAAACCTCAGTTGAGGGAAATTCTACAAAACACCTGACTAGTAGTACTCTTCAAAACTGTCAAGGTCATAAAAAAACAAGGCAAGGCTGAATTGGCACAGATAAAATAAAATAATCTTAGTGTAATATCTAGGATACTACACTAAATTGGAACAGGAAAATAGAAAATTGGAACATGGAACACAAAAATGTGTATTAGGTCAAGACTAAGAAAATCTAAATAGAAAATGGACTTTAGTTAATAATGCTGTATTATCATTGGTTCATTAATTGTGATAATTGTGCCATACTAATGTAAGATGTTAATAATAAAGGAAACTGGGTGTGGGGTATGTGGAAATTCCATTATTTTTGCAATTTTCTGCAAATATAAAACTATTCTACAAGAATGTATTACAAACCTTTGGAAGGATACATAGGATTCCAACAACATTAGTTGCCTATGAAGGACATTGGTAGATTGGGTTCAGGATAGGAAGAAAACTTTTCACTAAGTAACTTTATAGATATATTAATTTCTTTTTGAACAATGGAAATGAATTCAATAAAATTAACAAAACCTGAAGATTCTACTTCTTGTTTGGGGACAACAATACTTCTCTTTAAGTCTTTAGTCAAATTTGGAAAGAAATATAGAAAGTGTTTATATGTTTGGTCATTCATATAATTACAGCAACAACTACTACCACTGTAATTATTTTGGGTCCTATTCCTTAAATCTTAATATCTATTAACATCTTAATTTTGAGTTACTGCAAGTCCCAAACTATACCTTAGGCTTAAGAAAAGATGCAATTGTTTGATTCTAAGCTCAGTGCCTTGGGCTTGGTTGCTTAATAAATATTTTTATTTGCAGGCCTTGGCAGTAAAAAACAGATGATCCTTTTTTTTTGTCCCAGCAAATTGGCTGATTGATTGCTTTTATTCAACATTTCTTCTCTCATTTAGAAAATTTTAAACTCTTAACTTTTCTAAAGTTTCAGATTTTTTCTCCTGGTTCTCAGTTTCTAGTGAAGTTAGATGCCAGCCTTTACTTAAGTAAATGCAGCATGACTAACACCATGTGGATTTTTAAGACTATAATAGAACTCTTTTGAATTGGTATACAAAGCCTTATTTTTACATTTCATTTAACAGTGAATGTCTTATTTTCAATAACACAGGCAGTTTGTAACTGCCATCGCTATTAATCTCTTGCTAGATGTTTGCTAACAGGCTTGAGTACAGAACTAACATGTAACCTTACAATTACAAGTAAAATCACCAGGTCAAGTCTGAACAAGAGAAGAGGAAGGCAGACAGACACTTATTTCAGAGAAAAGGTAGGATGTGTTTGCTTTCAGAAGCATCGCACCTCTGTGAGGTTGAAATATTTCCATGTATTCACAAAGAGATAAAGAAGGGAAATCATAATCAATATTGGACACTAGGCATTTTGTAAGGTGATTTCCAAAAGTTATGTCATTTTATTCTCAAAAGGAACCAGTGAAGTGAATGTTTTATTTTCTACTGGATGAATAAAAGAAGACTTAGAAAAAAGATGTGTTTTGTCCACGTTCACATACGACTTAAATGGCAGAGGCAAGAATTGAACACAGGTTGGCTGGGCTCTGAAGTTCCTTTACACCTGACATATTTTTCCTGGTGTATATTCTTTTGCTACTACACCCACCGCATTGCTCTGAATAAAGAAAACAGAAATTGAGAGTACCAGAAGTTTGTTCAGGCAAATCTGGGCTTTCCTTTAACTTAATCAAATAGTTCTGCAGACTGAAAGGCCACTTGGAATTGGAACCCAAAGATATCTCATTTGTAAAAGGACCACTGAGGCGTGGCCACTTCTACTTGTATAAACAAGAAGCTTGGGATCAAAATGTTGGGGCTTGATACAAGAAAAATAGTAGATTAATGAGAAAGATACCAAAGTATTTCTACGGTGTTTATTTCTTTACGTTGCTACCGAAGATCATATATTTTAAAAGACATAGTAGTTTATTAAGTTACATTCTTAGTAGAATTCCACTTTTTATAATTTAAAAGAAAATGCATAGTTAGACATCTGCGAGACTATTTAGAAGCAGAAAATTGACATTTTGAGATTCGGTCATCCGGCCAACAACTTAGGCATTTAGTAGAGACATACTTAAATTATAGCTTTAATTTTTAAAGGTAAGACTATGTATACCTGAAGTTAGAGAGTTCCAGTTTCTACTGATGTATAAAAAACACCCTCAAACTTATGCTCACAGATTCTGCGGGTCAGGAATTTGGACAGAGCCCAGAAGGAATGGCTTATCTCTGTTGTACAATGTTTGTGGCCTCAGTGGGAAGAGTGGACAGCTGGGGAAACCAGCTGGAGGTGTTTTCACTCACAAAGCTTGGGTTTATAATAGCTATTGGCTGGGATCCCAGCTGAGGTTGTCAGCTGGAGCACCTGCGTGCTGTCTCCCCAGTATGGTCTGGGCTTCCTCACAGCGTGGTGGCCTCAGGGTAGTTGAACTTCTTACAATGTGACTCAGGGCTTAAAGCACATGTGTTCTGGTAAGCAAGATAGAAACTGCATTTACGCATCTGTGACCCAGCCTTGAAAGTCACCAAGCATTACTTTTGCTCTGAAAGCACTAACAAGTCCACCTAGATTCAAGGTGAGGAGACAGTTTCCACATTTCAATGAGAGGAGTGTCAAGATCACATAGTAGAAGAGTATGTGAGATGGGACATATTGTTGTGGCTATATTTGGAAAATACAATTTGCCAAACAGAGTATTAGCCATGCAATGCAGGTTATCTGTCATAAGCAGGATAAGAGAGGACTATGTTCATGCCTCTTGCCATCTCTTTTTATTTATAAACTAGCAATAATTTTGTATTCATGGTTACTTTTCTGGTCTTTTTTTTGGCCTTTCTTCTGTTTCACGTTCTCATACTTCCCTTTATCGAGTCAAGGTAGTCTAATAACCTCTAAATCTCATTGGGCTATTATCAGTAAAAGTTTATTTTCATTTACACTTCAGCTCATTATTCATTTTTATGAGGAATGGTATCTCTGCTCCATGCAGTCATTTAGGGAACCAGGCTTTTCTTGCTGTATGGTGCCACAACCCACTAAAGTCTCAGAATTCTCCACTGGGCCTCTGCAAATGGCATGGATGAGGCATAGCTTCTGTTAGCTGCTTTGGCCTAGACACATCACCTCTGCTTATGTTTTTTTTTTTTTTTTTGACTGGCACTCGTATGGTCCCTCCTATATTCAAGGGGAATGGGAAATATAGTTTATTGTGTGCCCAGGGAGAAGCTGGGGCACGGATATTACCTATGTCTGTTATACTTGCCGTCTCCTATCCTCTTTCCTTCTGGCTGCTAAGGAACCTGAAGCTTGAACATTGACAGAAAAGCCAAGGGTAGAATGAAACTAACTGGCCAAAAAATCATCTAGTTCCTTTTCACATATATTAGTTTGCAAAGCAGTCTGTGAATTATAGGGATTTAGACCTGAGCTAGACTTTAAAGATTATTTAGTTCAATGTCTTAAAACTATTTTTGGAATTTTATCCAAATGAAACTTTATGGGAAACTCCAATTTATGTAACAGATGAGAGTGAATCTGCTCTGGTTAAAAGAGGTTGCAGCCTCATCTTTTTCCTCTGCCATAGACTCTAAGGAATTTTCAAGGGATCCCAGGACTCTGTGATCCAATCAGATCCAATTACTTTAACATTTACAAGAAACCAAGGCACAGAGAGACAGGGACTTGATTTGCCAAAAAATTTTGTGGTTTGTCTCTAGCATGTTTAAGGTTGCAATTCAAGCCTCAGTGTTCCTAGACTCATGCTCTTTGTACTATTTACTTAAAAATGGGGCTGCTGCTCCTTTTTCAGTACACATAGACCTTGAGACCCCTGGCTGGAGGAATGATACAGTGTACCTGCCTGGTGCTGTCACCTTCTTCTCTTTGTTTACCTAAGAGCAGACAAAGGACCAGGAAAGAGAAAAGAGCTTCAGCATGAGCAACTCTAGCATTAATCTCCAGGGTGATGAGATGAACATGAGGAATGAGGGCTGGCACTAGGGTCTGCAAGAGGATGCTTTGGTAGTGTGAGCATCATGGAAGGGGAAGACCTGAGTTCACCTGAACACTCTTGCCCTCTGACCTTGATATGATCATGCCGCTGTACCCAGAGAAGAGCACAGTGTGATGGAATTAAGCAGACCTGGATTTGAATCTTGGGAGTTATGTGGCTTCAGGCAAGGCATTTTATCATTTTGAGTCTTAGATTTTACACTTATACGAATATAAGAGTAACTACCATTTAAGATTGTTGGCAGATTTAGTGCTAATATATTTTAAACACCAGACACAGTAGAAAGTAATGAGATGTTGCCATCGGATACACCCACTTTGATGAGTACCAGAGTCAGGTTCACGTCATAGTTCTGCCACCTATGGCTATATGAGATTCAAATCTTTAATTTCTTATCTGCAAAATGAGGTAATGATTAAAATATGGATTGGGTTGCTGTATAAAGCATAAACCCTGGAATCAGACTGCTCTCATTTGAATTCTAGTTCTGTTTTTACCTATCTGTGTAGTCTTGGGCAAGTTAATTAATCTCTCTGTGCCTTGGTTTCATCCTTTATAAAATAGGCATGATAATAGTTGGGAACTTTTAAGGTTGTTATGAGAGTAAATATTTGTAGAATAGTGCCTGGCCTATAGTGCATGGAAATGTTTGTTAAAATAAATAACCAGGCCAGGCGTTGTGGCTCAAGCCTGTAATCCCAGCACTTTGGGAAACTGAGGTGAGTGGATTGCCTGAGCCTGCAGGTTCAAGACCAACCCAGGCAACTTGGCGAGACCTCATCTCTACAATAAAAAAATAAAAAATTAGCTGGGCATGGTAGTGCATGCCTGTAGTTCCGGCTCCTTGGAAGGCTGAGGCGGAAGGATCACTGGAGCTCAGCAGGTCGACGGTAGGGTGCCTGTGAGTGTGCCACTGCACTCCAGCCTGGGCAATGGAGTGAAACTCCCACTCAAAAACAAACAAACAAACAACAACAAAAACACACCAATAAATATCTTGCAGGTTTGTGGTAGGAATTATTTTGGTATGCAATATAAAGACCTAAAAACAGTCCTCCTGGTCATAATAAGTACTAATAAATATTACCTATTGTTACATAAATAGTGTTAGTTATATTGTTTTTGTTATCATTGGTATTGCTCATCAAAGTAGAGTTAACCTTTATTGAGGTCCTATAAAATTGTAGGCACTATGCCGGGAGACTTTTTTTCATCATCTTTAGGAAATGGTCCACCTACATGCTCTCCATATATATGTGGAGGTTTGCTTCCTTTTATAGTAAGTAGCTGGAGGCCTACCTGATTTTCTCCTTGTTCTGAGAATCCTACCAGGGATTCTCTAGATAGGAGTGTGGCCTTTTCTCCAAAGTCTATTTTTCCTTAACCTTCTCACCCAGACTCCCAGGAAGCAATTGTTCAGAGCCACAGGGAGGCCATTGTCAGAATGTAAGCAGGTGCTGCACTAACTCTGGAGCTCTTAGGGGTGTGATGTATTTCCCTAAATAGCCAGTATGTACTTCTGCAGAACAAACAGCTGGAAAAGAGACCTTTGCCAAGAAACATTTTGCCTTTACTTATGAATTAGTGCTGGATGCCATCTAAAATTAATTTTTACTATTTTATCTGTGCATACAGAGCAGCACATTCATCCAGCGGTAACCACTCTTAACGTTTTGAATTTATCTAGCCTTATGAGTTTATTATACAGATATAAAATTGCAAAATGGGATACCTTGGTATTAATTTTGGGAAAAATGATAACCGTTTTAAGAAAATTAACTTGGTTTATCTTTATCTACCGATATATATATTTTTAAGAATTGTTGTTCCTGAATTTCATTTCCAAATATACCATGAAATTCAGATAGTCCTATGGAATTTGAAGTTAATTCACAGTAATGCTGCTTGTACCTAACACTCAAGGGTGGATTTTGGAGAATGATTCATGCTGATTTTGGATAGGGTCTGCCTAGCACTTATACAAAAGCTTGGGTTTAAGAAAAAAGAGGTGTGTAAATACAGGGTGAGAAAGATTTGGCTCATAGCATTTTATGTGAAAGGACTTGGAGTGTTAGTAGATGGCGAAGTCAGTGTAAGTATGACTGTGCACTCATAGCTGTGCACAGCCCAGAGCAAAGCCTGGAATAGAGTCACTGTACTTTTCATTAGACCTCATCTTCACAAGTGCCTTTATTCCTTGATACTATTGTTTAAGTGGAAAATTGATTCATCTGACCATGCCTCGAGCATGGTGACCAACACGGGGAAGGATTATGGAAGAATAAGAAGGAAGAATCCTTGCCCAGGAGGGGCTCATAGTATAGGTGGGAGACAGAAGTATAAAGGAGTGAGTGGGATGCCTGGCCTGAAAAAGAAGAAGAAAATAAAACAAAAAAACTAAGGAAGGACTATAATTGCTGTTTTCAAAGATTTGCAGGACGAACCAGCTTTTCTGGGAGCCAAGTCAGTTTGTTAGAACAACACACTTGGCTAAGGTCCAAGGCTAAGGGGGAAAATGCTGCTTACAAAATCTGGCTTATAGTTTTATCACCGTATAGCCCTCCCTTCTCCCTACAAACTCTCAAGACCCCAACATACTTGAGGCCTGAAGAGTAAGAATTGGTTGTGTATAGATGACTCACAGGACACCAGCTTACGATCACTTCCGATGTTCTTTCTCTCTCTGTCAACACCACATGGTTCCTGTTCACCTGCTTATAGTGTCAAATGTCTGCTCCTCTAATCATGACCAGCTGGACAGGAAGTAAAGCAACACCTGGTGTGCTTCTGCTTTAAGAAGAATTGCAGAGCTTCTTAAACATTGATGTGCACATGAGTCATCTAGTGGGGTTTGTTAAAATGCAGATTCTGATATAGGTCTTGGGTGTCGCCCAATCACCTGAATTTCCACAGGCGCTGGTCTATGGACCACACTTTGAGTAACGAGTCTCTACCACAAGTCATGAGTCATTCCTTCAGGCAACAGACGAATCCCATCAAGTCAAATGACTCCTTCCTCCAAGTAACTATCAGCACTAAGCCTCCCATCTCTATTAGCAGAGGGCTACTGCCTGGAAATATTGCCTTATTTTCCTCCAAGCCTTCATGAAATAATTTTATCCAGATGTCAGTTGGCTATCCAGTGTCTTTATCATCCTGAGGGCCACTACAGCAATTATCTAATATATTTTTCAAAAACACATCATCCAAGTTATTTGAGATATAGCACTTTTTGAATATATGTTTGATGCTGTCAGAAACTGTATTCTAAGATACAAGTATCCATTTGCCTAACATTAGGGCAGATATCTTTTCTCATAGCTATATCTTTGTGATTACTTAAAAGTAATCACTTATTTTAAAACTTTATAAAGTGATCTGTAAAATATCTGCTTATAACACATTGAGTACTTGCTCAATGAGGTCATGACCTCAAGAATAATGATTAGATCTGCTTAAAAATATTTGCCTCCCTTTTAAAATGATTCCATCAGGTGATCTCTATGAGCATGTGTAATTGCCATTGATTGAAGTTCTTTCAAGGTCATGTTCCTTCCCCCAGTAGTGGCTTATTTGCCAAGATGAAGTCATTGAGAGATTTCTCAATGTGTGAATCTTGGTACACTTTCAAATATAAGATAGTGCTGCTTTTCTATACGGATGCTATGCTATATGGTCTTGGGCAAGGTACTTAATATCTCTGATCATCTGTAAAATTGGAATAATAGTAGCTACTCTGAAGAAGTTAAAAGGGCGATATTTATGAAAGACTTAGCATGTTCCTGGCTCAACAGTGGTCACTCATTAAATGACAGATTTCTTGTCTCCTCGTTTATTCCTCTTAGGTCACTTTCTGTCTTTTGGCTGGGAGGGACATATTTTATTTCCTTCTTTGATACTCGCAAAGCGTCTTGAGTAGTGGTGTATGTGTTTTAAGTCCTTTTTTAGTTCTTCACTATGTGTTTTGTAAAGACATATTGAATGAATTAATGAATGATTAAATATTCTCTAAGGTCTTCTTGACTTATACATTCTCTGATTGTTTGATTCTTCAGTGTTCTTGCAGCTTAGAAGAAGTAGATTTCCCTTAAAATAAATGTCTTCTGTGTCCTCCTTTGCAGTCTTATAAAATATGTATTATATTAATTACTACTAATAAGTATGAGCTTGGACCCAGAAGCTAGCTGCCATGGTATCAATAACCCCTTTCAGTTTATGGCGTTGGGCCTGGTTCTTTGTTCTGGTGCAAATGAGGTGGGTCAGCTGCCAGGCTTGACTCTCTTGCTGTGTGACTTTCTTTGGGCAGGTCCCCCGTGAAAGATGAGTAAGAAATATGCATTTGTTCTCTGACATGAGAGTGGGGGATTCAAGCATAATAGAGACTGAGTTTCATGATGTATTCATTTTAGTCCTCATAGAAGACACATTTTGTCTTTTAGATTAAATACCGTTCGGCTTGTGGAGTCAGCCAACTTGGTGGATTAGAGAAGCAGCAGGTCCTCCCAAGTCTAGGGATTAAGCCTAGACGCGAGTCGTTCTTGACTTGTCTGTAGGAATGAGTTGCTCAAAGTTAGTGCCAGTTGAGGGCATTGCTACTTTGTCATCATGCCTCTGGGTTGGGCAACAAATGGGTAGAAAGTGCACACACTGTCAAATTTAGATCCAAGTTTACATCCTGGCTCTGGTATGTTATTTAATTCTGAATCTCACTTTTTAAATCTTTTAGACGGGATAATAATAATGGTCTTGTAGGTTTTTGTGAGTGGTTAATCAGTATATTTGAAATACCTAGTGCAATGCCTCATGGTAAGATCAGTCCCAATGTTGATGGCAATGACACATGCCAGAGAAGAGGCATAGTTCTGCCACCCATGATAGTACCAGCCCTGGTGTGAGTCTGAGATGTGTCCCGAAGTTGCTTACAGCATTTTATGACTGAAGTGAAGACTATAGTGTTGGTGCTAATAATTTCTTACAGGTCTGGAAAACATGGTAATAATATTGGAAAAGAAAAATCTCAGTTGCACATTTCATTCCATGATAATTTAGAATACTGATTCACATATGAGTACCTTCAATTTTTCTTTGCCTACTTATTATCTAGGTATTGTCATCGAGGTATAGTTTTTTATTTAGGGAGAAGAAGAAAAAATAAGACTAATCTCTTCACTCTGACAGTTTATTTCAGTCCCTAATATTCAACATGACTTTTGTTTCCCTTTAATTCTTGAAAAAGTAAAGATAGCAGTCCTAAAAATAACTATCAATAAAATCCATTCCTCACTAATGGTCTTTTTTAGACAATAGAAAAGGGTTTCTGAGCTGCACTTTTAAGTATTTAAGAAACACCGCAGTGTTTTGCTAATTAGCTTGTGGCTTGTTACCACACAGTGGTTCAATTGATCTCCATTTCAGAGGCTCAAGGTGTCGTCATGAGGGCTCTCAGACAATAAGTGCATTGTGTTTCACACAGTGCAATTGATTTCAGGTCATGGTTCTTTGTGTCATGTTTAGCTACTTTTAGATTCTGAGAAAACTGGTGGTAAGGGGGTGGGGATTTATGATGACTGTGACATCTAGAACTAAAATAAAGCAAATGTTTTGTTCCTTTACATACAGCTATTTTGAACTAGAAAGCAGTGGCCTGAGGGATGAGATTCGATATCACTATATACACAATGGGAAGCCCAGGACAGAGGCACTTCCATACCGCATGGCGGACGGACGGTGGCACAAGGTTGCACTGTCAATTAGTGCCTCTCATCTCCTGCTCCACGTTGACTGCAACAGGTATGTCTTCGTCTTTGATCATTGGTGATTCTGCCCTTGAAATCAAGCAATGGGAAGTGGCGGGGGCGGGGGAGGGGTCAAATCCCTCCAAGACTTGCCGGGAAACAAACACCAAGGGACCCTAATTATAATTTAACTGACCAAATGGGCCATTAGGCGTGCTGAAATGATTAACTGTAATATGATAAGAAAACAGTTCATTAAGATGAAACTGTATCCTGCGATTAGGAACAAATGTACAAAAGGTTGATTACAGATTGGGGAATATTAAGTGCACCTCAGAGTGCTTCAGGCACTGGCTGAAATTCCATGGAGCTGTGATCACAGTTAACTGTGATATATTGTTGTTGAGTTCGTTCCACTTGGAAGCAAATAAGCTAGTCTACCTTACAATGAATCCGAGAGGCCTGTGCTACTGAAGCGGCTAATTCTATTTCACTTCATCAAGCGCAGCTTTGCTTAAATATCTTTTTCAAATGGATGCTTCTTATGGAGGCTATTCTTTGAGTTTTTTTGGAATTGATGCCACCCATTCTCTACAGAGCAATGAGCCTTTCAACTTGTCAGAAGATGGGAAGACTATTTATGAGGTCTGGGGTGTTTCACAGCAGGTTGTGGGTTGGAGTAGGAAAAAGATGTCCCCCATGTTTGTCACTGGAGGCAGGTTTAATGATAGCTGAAGAAGGAAAGAAATGATTGCTCTTTGTTGGATTATTTGTAACTGGACAGCTGGATAATTGTGGTCAAGGGGAATGTTTTAATCTATCTGGAACCCAAAAAACTCCTTATGAATAGTGATCCGATTCCAATTACAGAGAATTTTTTTGCATTCCAAGTATACCCATACATTCATGATTCTCATTAATGATGCCATCCAAGTTAAAATGATTTTTTAGCGTGGAGCTTGCTCCCTTGTGCTGGGATAAAAGGACAGGCATATTGGGGACGGCCTCCCTTCCAGAGCCCACTAAGAGGAGAGGTATTCCAAGATCAGTCAGCTACAGACTACATTTCTGCTGAGGAGATACTTGAATGTGCTTGCCATTCTGGCTCTGTAGTTCCTTTTAAAGGAAGAACTAGAAAGGCAGGGAACTAGTTTCAGACTCAAGGGAAGGCCTGCCATCTTGAAGTGAGTCTTGGTCCATTTTGATGTGACCTATTTAAGGTGCTTTTTAGACTTCGAACAAATTGTGCTTTCAGCTAGATATAATATGTATGTCTGGACAGAGTTTCCATAGAAACCACTGACACCTTTTTACCCTGTAGACCTGGGCTGGGCAGCCTGGATAAAAGCCAGCCCTTAGCTGCTATCTTTATTTCTACCTTCAAGAGCCGATTGGCTCCTTCAATTCTCTAGATTAAGGAATGCTCTAGAACTAAAGTGTTGGGTAGCAATGTCAGGTAGCACTCCTGTTCTTCACCATGACCTACCACCCATATGCTGCCTACACGGGATTGCAGAGGTTGAGCACTGCTTGTCCTTATAAGCCACAACCAAAAAAAGGTCTCAAAACCCTAGTGTAGTATTTTCCAACTGAACATTCCTGGGGAGACTGCTGTTTTCTGGCTATGCAATGTTTTGTTTCTTCCTTCCAAAAGTTTTACTCTCTGTTTTCTGACATTCTTCTCTTTGGAGGGAGGGAGAGGGGGGCATATAATATTGCAGGGTGCCGGCCACTGTGGAGAGATTAGGAGGTCCCTGGGAGGTGTGGTGGTGTCGGCGATTATTCTGGAGAAACAAAGAGACCGGACTCCTGTCTAGTGCAGAGGCTGATTCTGTAGGAGGGGTAGATATAGAGAGAAAGATGGAGGGATACATATAAAGAGAAAGAAAGAGAATGGACAACTGTTCAACGGATTGAGCAGAAGCTGTTTATTGAAAAGAACAGAGCGTTTTTATCCCCCAAATTGCACATTCAGACTCAGATGTCTTCCACGTGAACAGAAAACCAGGTGCATGGGGACGTCCCCCACCCACCAGATATTTCCTCAAGCATGGTAAAGAACAAACCCAACTTGTCTTTCCATTCCTATGCTAGAATAATGTCCTTTAGAAGTATTAATACAATTTCTACAAATATTATACCATTCTATCAATTTTAATCTATATTTTATTTTATTCTACTCAGTATACCTATGAATAACTTTCCTATTGATAAACAATCTATTCCTTTGCTTTATCCTAACATAGACAATGGAACTTAAACAAAATAACTAAAACCAGTTTTACATAATGTGGCTTAATCAAAAGGTCATGCTGGGCTCTCAGTTCCTGGGCTCTTTGATGTGGTCCTGGCTTGTACCAGACAAAATCCAAAACCGCAGTCAGAGGGAAATAGGAACAACGAGTTTCTAATGTTAGCTTGTGTTCGTCCCTGTCTGGAGTTTTCATGCTTGAGCTAACAGAAGACTGTTATGCCAACAGAAGGCTGTTATGCCAAAGAAAAGGGAGAAGTAATGAGGTCACGGCTCCCGAACGCACTCTAGTGGTCTCGGGGTCAACGCCCCCCCCATCCCTAACGCTCAGTGGGCCTTTATGCTTGCTCCCAACACAACTCCTGCTTTCTTTCTCTTCCATTAGCTTGAAATTTTACTTCCCATCCTCTTACTTTGAGTCTGTGAGTGTCCCTTCTAGTGAGATGAGTCTCTTGGAGACAATATATTGTTGCCTCCTGATATTTTATCCATTTTGCCTTTCTATATCTTTTCAGTGGTCCATTTAGTCCATTCACATTCAGGCTACTTATTGAAATGTGAGGGCTTATCCCTGTCAAGAGGTTCTTATAGAGTTGTTGTTGTTCCTGTTTGTTTGTTATCTTTCTTTTGGTTTTGGGGTTGATTCATGTGTGTTTTCCATCTTTTCCCTGTACTCTTGTGAAGACATTGTCAATTTTTTTTCCTTTTCTTCTGTGTTTAATATTTTCTTAAGAGTATCTTGTAGAGGTGGTCTGGAGGCAATGTAAGTTCTTAGGGATGGATGTCTGAGAAAGATTTTAATTCTCCCTCCTGATAAAACTCAGACTAGCTGGGTAGGTTATTCTTGGTTGAACTTGTTTATCTTTGAGAACTTTGAAGATTGGGATCCAAGCTCTCCTAGCCTAAAGTGTTTCTGTAGATAAATCTGTTACTATTTTAATTGATCTTTCCCAATAGGTAGTCTGACCTTTTTCTCTTACTGTCTTTAGGATTTTTTCTTTTATACCTACTTTGTTTAGGCAAATTAATATGTGTCTGCAAGTTGGTCTTCTCATTTGTTGTCTTGCAGGGGTTCTCTGAATCTCTTGTGTTTGAATTTTCACATCACTGATGAGATGAGGGAAGTTTTCTTGAATAATTTCATGTAATGTTTGTTCCAGGGTGGTCTTTGTCTTTTTTCTGCCTCAGGAAGACAATTACTCTTAGGTTCAGTCTCTTGAAGTAATCGCTCATCTTTTGAAGATTTTATTCTGACTTTTTAGCTTCTTTTCTATAGTCTGGACAGTTTGAGTTAGTTCTATATTTTGGTCCTCAAGCTCTGAAGATTCTTTCTTCTGCTTGGCTAATTGTGCTTTTCATGCTTATTAGTTTGTTATTTATTTCAATCACAGTATTCTTTACTGCTGTTATCTCAGTTATCAACTCCTTCCTATTTTTCCTCTTTTTTCTCCTCAATTCTTTTTATTCTCTCTATTAATGTCTTGATGTCTGGGTTTGTAGTATGTGAACAGTCATTCTGGGGGCTCTTCATTGTTTGCATTCCAAAGTCTTTTTTCTCAGTGTCTCATCTCCCAGGGGTCTGTGTGAGACCTATATTTTTCTTTTGTTTTTTCTTCATGTGTGTATATTTTCCTTCCCACATTTCCTTTTTTCTCCGTCTTCTTTAATTCTGTTGTTTGGGGTGGCGGGGTTGCTTTTACTTCCATTTGCTTGATCTCCTATTCTTTCTTATGTGAATCCTCTAGCTTTATTCACTTCTGAAGCTGGACTGTGGGTTGGGGGCTGTACTTTTTTTGTAGTTTTGAGATTTAATTGAGGGGGAAACTGTGATTCAGAATCTATCTGCAGACCCCAGTATCCACTGACACGTGTATGGATACCCTGGAACCCATTTCCCACTGCCTTGCAATCTGTCCATACAGTGGGGGAATAGGTTTGCTCCCTGAAAGCAAAATGGGGCAAGAAAAATGAAAAGAATGGAACAGGGGAGGGGGGAAGAGAAAGGTGGAGAGTGAGAAGAGTAAGATAGAAAACAGACAAATGTACCAATTAACAAATGAAAAGAGACACAAAGACAGGAAAGATAAAAATAAAAATAAACCAAAACATACAATCATACAGACACACAAGCCAATCAACCTCCTTATTGATACTATTCTCCTACACAAACATGAAGATATTATCTAGAACAGTAAGAAGAGAGAGAAAAGAGAAAAAAAATGGGTAAAACAGACAAAGAATAAAAATAAAATAATAAAAACAAGGGAACAAAGCATGCACTTAGATCATTACTATAAGTCCAACTTTTTTTCAGCTTTGATTTCTAGTTCTCATTGCAGGCTGGTAGGGTGGTTCACAGCTAAGATCTGATGCCCCAGGTCTGCTGCAGGGGGAGGGTGGAACAGATTTGGGCTCAGTCCGCTTGCTGCATGAGAAGTCTGCCACTCAGATCTGACTTGTGTCCAATCTAGCATAGGGGAAGGGCTTCTGTCTCTCCCAGTTTGATGCTATTACCTTAGGTCCCAATTGGAGGCTGGGGGAGCTGGGTGGGGCAATGCAGGTCTCTGCTTGGTCTCAGGTCTCCAGCTGCTTTCTGGACCCTCCAGCCAAAGGAGGAGTGTGAGACAGCCAGGAGCTGCAGGTTGGCGTGGCACTGGGTGACTCTGGTGGGGTGGGGCGGTGCGGTGCAGCAGACATGGGAGCCCGGAGCTCCATGGGGCTGGGAACTGAGGGCCACACTAAGCAGGGGGAGGGAGTGACTGTGGGAGGGAGCAGCACTGCGGCCACATCAGCAGTGTGGTATGTGGAACCAGGGGCCTTCGGCCCACATGCCAGTGCAGCTGGCAGCACAGAGCAGGGTTTGAGGCCAGTTTCTGCCAGCCTGCAGGCCTGTGTGACTGGCTGAAGAGCAGTCTGGCAGCGGCAGAAGTAGGCATCACCAGGGGAGAGCAAGAGTCTTTATGGACACTCACTTTTGCGGAGAATCTCACAGACCAACCTGCCCCATCACCATCTTGCCCTAAGTCCAATTTCTGTTTCTATAGATTTGTTTTTTCTAGAGTTATATAAATGGATTCATACAATATAGGGAATTTTACTTCTGGCATCTTTCATTTGGCATAATATTTATAACAATTATCAATATTTTTTTGCATATATAGTAGTTTCTTTTTCTTTTAAACACTGAGTAGCATTTTACTATATGGATGCACCACGATTTGTTAACACAAGAAAGCTGATGGATATTTGAATTGTATTTCACATTTCAGCTGTACTTAATAAAACTGCTGTGGATATTCAAGCATAGATATTGTAGATATATATTTTGAATTTCAGTATCTAGGATTGTGATTTCTAAGTCATACAATTCTTTATGCTTAAGTTCATGAGAAATTGGCAAGCTTTTCCCTAAGTGTATTCCCATCAGCAATGTATGAGAATTCCAGTTACTCTAACTGTTTGCTAGTATTTGCTAATGTCAGTCTTTTTAATTTACTCCATCTAGTAGGCATATAGAGGTATCTCAGAGCTGTTTTATTAATTTCCCGAATGACTTGAAATGCTGAAAATATTTCATGGGCTAATTACTTATACTTTTGTATATTTTTTAAAGTTTTATTCAAATTTTTAACCTATTTTTGTGAATTTTTTCTCTTTATTATTGAGTTGTAAGAGTTAAGATTAATACAAAGCTCTTCTGTATACAAGACCTCCACATATTTGAGCTTTGCAAATAATTTGACAAAATCTCTAATTTGTCTTCTTCATTTTATTTAGGGTATCATCCTAAGAACAAAGATTTCAATTATGTTGAAGTACAATTTATCATTTTTAAAACTTATGTATCATGCATCTTTCCTTATACTGTCACAAAGACCTTCTCCCATGTTTTCTTGTCGAAATATAGCTTATCTCACATTTAAGAAATTTGTTTCAAATTCAGTTTTGTATTTGGTATGAGGTATGGATAATGCTATTACTACTTTTTGGCACATCTATGTCAAATTTTACAGGCACCCTCTATTGAAAAACACTATTCTTTTTCACTGAATTGTCTAGGAACCATTGTGAATAACCAATTAACTGTACATGTGTGGGCCTATTTCTAGTTTCTTCTTTTCTATTGATCTATGTCTGTCCTGATGCCAGTACTATAATTTTGGATTAATGTACATTTAAATACATACAGATATTAGATAGCGTGAGTTTTCCAACATTGATCTTTGTGTTTCTTATAGACATTTATTCAATTGGAAAATCTCTGCTTTTTTTTTTTTTTTTTTTTAGTTGGAGTCTCACTCCGTCGCCCAGACTGGAGTGCAGCGGCCGCTCCCGGCCACCGCAGCCTCGACCTGCTGGGCTACGGCTATCCTTCCACGTCAGCCTTCCAAGTAGCTGGAACTACAGGTGCGCGCTACCACGCCCGGCTAATTTTTGATTTATTGTGGAGATGAGGTCTTGCCAAGTTGCCCAGGCGGGTCTCGAATCCGCAGGCTCAGGCAATCCACTCACCTCGGCCTCCCAAAGTGCTGGTATTACAGGCTGAGCCACCGAGCCCGGCCGGAAAAATCTCTGCTTTTTAACTGATACAAAGAAGGGACTAAAAATTATTAATCAGTCTCTCTGCAATAATTATTATTTTAAGAGGCAAAGTATATTGATTCTTTTTAAAGTTTCGTTTTTTGCTATTTTATAGTGTTTATAAAATTATTTTTTTAATATATAAAAACACAATATCTACTTATGTTGTATAAAATCATAATCTAAACAATTTATCAAGTTTGGAATTCTTATATTTGTAATTGTTATGTTAATGGGTTTTTCTTTGTATATAAATATCACAGTTTATGAGGACAATATTGGACATTTGTGCTGATGTCACTTTTTGGCAACTTAATAACAATATGATAAAATTTTTACATAATTATTTACATATATGGTTATTTTAGATAGCTTAAGTCCCACTAGAAGTATTGAGTCAAAGATTATAAGCACTTTTAAGAATCTGAAAATATACCTGTAGAATAACCGTTTGTGTACCTAACCCTGAATTGTGCCCCACATCTTTAAAATGAAAAATTATTAAAAATCTTAAAATCTCCATTCATAGATACAAATATAGATAGTAATAAAAATATTATTCCACAGTGCTCACCAAGTTTATATTTTTACTAGCCATGTGCGAAAACTCACTTTCTCTTACTCTTGCAAAAACTAAATACTTTTTGGGTTTTGCCAATTTAATGAACACAATTGAAAGCTCATTATAACTATGCTGAAACTTTCTTTGATTATTAGTAAGGCTGAATATTTTACAATTTAATTGGTATTTGCATTTTTTTCAATGAATTAATTACTGATTCACACTGTCAATTTTTCTTTTGTGTATTCATCAGTTCTTAATGATTTGAAAATGTTTGGTGTTACTTTCAGTATTAGTTGCACATTAACTCATATACTAACTTACACATATTTTGCCCTGTTTCTCATACTTTTAAATTTTGTTTATGTTTAAAGAGATTTCAAAATATATATGTGTCCAAGCTGAGTAATACCTCACATTATTTTAATCTTCTATTTACAACTCTTTTTCCTCCATTGTCACATATTTAAAATAATTCTTCCCTACCCAGGGATCAGAAATTCACCCATATCATAAACTTATTTTAAAACTTTTTATTTTTGAAATTTTTACTATTTAGTGTTTCTTTTGATTATTATAATTTGCCATGTGTTTTAATAGCTAAAAGAGCCAGAAATTCTTACTGATAATTTAGAAACACTATTTTTGGCCATTTTAAGATTTTTCCATAAAAAAAGAAAGAGCCAAGGATAATTTGTAGAGTTGTATTCAACCTATAAATTAAGTTGGGAAATACTGCCATCTTCATAATATTTGCTCTTCCTCTTCTGAAATTTATTCAAGTATTTGTACTTTTTTCTCAGTATTATTTTAAATAAATTTAATTTTTCATGATGATCCTAAAGTTTTACTATTAATTTCTATATATTTTGTGAAGTCTAGTATATATTGTTTCAACCTCTGACCTCTCGTGTCTCTGTTTTCAAGTAGGAAGTTAGAATTGTATAAAACAAAATATATTTTCTAAAAATAGTGGCATGTATTTCTATGCCAGTTTTTATTTTCATTTTTTATTTTGGAAATCAGTCTTTTTTCTCTGTGTCAAAGCAGACAGACGATAACCCTTTTTGTGATCATGCCATCAACTTTCCACACATCGACTAAAAGTTACACCTTTTACTTGACTCACGACGAATGTTTGGATTGTCTCACACATTAGAGAATTTCTTTTTATCTAGATGTAAACAATGCACAGATATAGCCGTGTCCTCAAAGTAGAAGTGAGACTGTAGTTCCACACATTTTCTGATAGAAGACTAAAATATTAAGGAAAACCAAATTTGTCACTAGCTGATCTTAGGAAGAAGGCCAGCAATTAACAGCTTGCCTGTTTTCCAGTTAGGCTTGAAAATGGTGGCTTAGGGAATACTTCATAAATTAGTTTGTGCCATTGGAGCACCAGCATTTTCTCTCATCTTTAAAAATAATGAGCACACATATTTTTCTTTTTTTCTTTCTCTTTCCTGAAACTAGTCAGATTTATTTTCGTTAAGGTAAGCAGGATATTTTTACCCAACAAGATCAATTTACACTTCCTGTTAGCTTCAGAATATATTTAATAGTTAGCAGTGCTTTGGTTTCAAGAATAGATGCCAAGATCAACCTGACAAGTTAATTTGACCTGAAGAAAGTTTTTCTTAGTATCTAAAAATAAATTTTTTTTAACGTGGGTAGATATTAAATACTCACTGAAAGGGTACTTCCTTGAATTTCTAACCTGAGATTTTTAAAAATTTTCTTCAAACAAATAATAGAAAAATAATAGAAAAGATATTGCCCGGGGAGCAATATAGTACATTTTATGATCTACGTATAATATATAGAACTTAAAATTTCTGGATATTACCCAAGCACACTTAAATGTTAGATATACACATATACATGTAGCTTTGCAATATTTTAAAATTTGTTTTTTAAAATAAATTATTGATAAATAATATTTTCTCCTTGCTGACTTCTAAATCTCTCTGTTTTCATATTTTATTTGGGTGTTGTGCCTTAATTATGTATCAGAAAATAAGGACTACATAATAGTGCCACTTATATACGGAGGTATTTTGCCTTAGCTTTATCTCAATCTGAATGGATAGTATACAATAATCATATCGGGAAAAGAGCTACATTGTGGCCTCCTTCTTCAAACTTCCTAATCTGAATCATCATTGCATTCATCATTTATGATTTATGATAATGCATACTATTTAGTACATAGATATTTATTTTGTGGAACTATTTGATATATGTTATTGGAAGTTTCTCTGAATTAAATTGATTTTTTAATAGCAACAATTCTTTGGGTTTAAAAAAAAATTTTAAAACAAATTAATCCCATGATAAGCTGAGTTGAGGGTGATGCAGATTTTCAGGAGGAAGTCCTAGTGAAGGAGAAATTAAAAGTTTGATTACGCTTTCCAGTGGTAGTTGTTTTTTCAAGAAAGCCTAGTTTGAGATAAGTCAAAGGTTTAAAAGTTTCACTACTACATTTCCACACACAGTCACTTCAGCTCTAAAGAGGGAAAGTTAATATTTCTATCAAGTAAATGATAGATGAAGGATTTAAGAAATAAAACATTTTAAATTTATAGGACTGTTTTTTTAATTCACCTTGATACTAATCCAAGATCCAAAAGTACTTTTGGATTTGAAAAAGTATTCTCCAGAAAATAATTGTGGTCAAATATTTTTAAGATTATAGGCTGAGGGCAAGAGGATTGTCTGAGTTCAGGGGTTTGAGACCAGCCTGAGCAACTTGGTGAGACCTCGTCTCTACAATAAATCAAAAAATGATCTGGGCATGATGGCGTGTGACTCTAGTTCCAGCTACTTGGAAGACTGAGGCGGAAGGATCCCCTGAGCCCAGCAGGTCGAGGCTGAGGTGATCATGAATTTGCCACTGCACTCCATCCTGGGGGACAGAGTGAAACTCTGAGTCAAAAAAAAACAACAAAACAATTATAGCATTTTTCTGATACATTGGTAAATGTTTATTAAGTGCCAGTTTAACATGTATTTCCTTATTGACTTTACAATTATTTTGTTTTCTGAGAAATTACTGCACTAGGAAAGCTTTTATTGTACATTTATTCTGAAAAAACTATGAATGATGCAGTTTTACTAACTAAAAATCACTAAGAAAGTTAGATAGTATAAATGGACACTATTCTTTCTCATTAAATGTCATTAAAATGGAAGATGGTAGTTGCTTTATCTGAAAGTAATTTCTTTCATTAGAAACTGGATCCAACTTAGACATTTGGAACATCTCTTTAATATTTAAATAGACAGACACTGTGCTAGCCAATATTGAAATTGCATCTCTTATCTCTTATTATGGGCCATCAATCTCACAGGTGGTTGGCTGGATCCAATAATGTAGATTTACAGTTTCTCAAGAGTTCCTGTGAGTCAATCTCTTTGGAAACTCTCTGTTCTCTCGGCCTCTGCTTCTGTCTCTGCCTCTGTCTTAGCCTCTCTCTCTCTCTCTCTCTCTCACTCTCTCTCTCTCTCTCTCTCTCTCTCTCTCTCTCTCTCTCTCTCTCACACACACACACGCATACACACACACAGAGGTTATACTATTTACTGGCATAATTCCCTAATACAGGGCTAGCAGGCAATCAAAACTTTCTGAGATCTGTGTTAAATGGTCATCTTCATTGTTTCTTATCAAACTTAAACATGGAAAACTGTAACATGCAACCAAATTAAAACAAAAGACAAAAAGTATAAATAGTCTACTAAAAGTTTGTTTGTTAATTTCCGAGGTGTGGAAAATAATTTTGAGAAACTTGAGTTCACATAGATAACAAATGATTTGAGTTGATTTGTTTAGCATTTTAAGCTAAAGTTTTATACATTTCAAAGTATATTACTCATAAGTACTTCAAACACATCACCATATATTTAATACTAGCACATAAAGACCAGAAATAATCATTGTATGCTAAGCAATGTACTAGAAATTTTGCATTTATTGTTTCATTTGATCCTGATAGCAAACCTGCAAGGTAGAATAACCATACCCATTTTATGCATGAGAAAGCTGAAGTTAGGGCATGTCAATAGAGTCAGCAATGTAGATCAAGGTTGGCTTGACTCCAAAAGTTATGTTCTTTCTTCTACACCATAAAGTAATTTGTAAGATTGAAATGGTCTATTGCCGAACTTTTTAGCAATCTGTTTTCTGTCATTTTATTCATTTAAAAACCATGAAGTCCTTTAACATATCAAGAACTCTTCTGGGTATTCAGGATACAGAACACAGGTTAATATAACAATCTCTGCTTATGAGGTTGTCAGTTGAGCAGCGATATATGGTATCAAATCATCACATGAATAAATACATAATTAGCACATACATTATGTACTATTAAGGAAAAACAGAAGGCTTAAAGCATATAACAGATAGACCTTGTTCATAATTTGAAACTGGCATTCTCAAAGGAAGTCTTTATTGAGAAGCTAACATTAAAGATATCTCCCATAAAATGAGTTTACCAAATGAAGGTAAATGTTCTGGGCAGAAGAATCAACATGCTGCCAAGTTCCACTCGGAGGTCATGGCTGGACCCCAATATGCAAGAGGATAGCAGGACCTATGCATTGGAGAACTTTGTAGGCTTTGTTAAAAACTTTAATTTTTATTTCTTCATTTTTCCTTCAAATGTTACTTGTCTTTCCAGGTCTTGATAAGGTCTATCCTACTCCATGAAGCATTCATGTTCCCTCACACCTATGCCAATATCTCCCTTCTTTGATTCTTTGTTCATATATCACCATATATTGCTATCAAAAAAGTTTGCATGTGTGAAACTATAATACCTTAAAAGCAGAAATAAGAACAGATTTCTTCATTACACAGAGAAGGTAAGTAAATACATTCTAAATTTAAGTGTGAACTTGAATTTTGTGATGGGGTAGGTAGATGCAATTAATAGTAGTAACACATTTAACTGAAAACCAAAGATCATTCATATGAAATCAGTGGCTGATTTCATTAGTATATTTAAATGCCTAAAGTGAAAATATGTGGGATAAATAACGTGAACATGCTATTTAAATGTGAAATATTATATTAAACACAAAGCAAAGATATATTTTATGGGATATTAAGAGTTAGTAAACGACATTAGAATCACACTCTTTTGAAATTGATTTATTAATAGGAAATGAATTCAATGAAATCACATTCATTCTGTAGAGACTAAAGAACGCATGCTATTTTAGGTCTTCCTTTATATACAAAAAAACTCTCAAAAGGGCAAAGACACAAATAAGTAACTTGCGCCAAATTTAGAAGGTTTGTCTTTACAAAATGACTTATAATACTGAGAGAAGATCATGGTTATAAAAGCTCTTCATGGAGAGAGAAAAAGCAGAAAACAAACATATATTTCTATTTCCCTGCCAAATTGTGTTTAATGATAGGTAAGATGACCCCCCCCAAAAAAACTCCCAAATTAGAGTCTATAATAAAAATATTAATGAACATTATAGTAGTGATTTTTCTATAGTTATTCTAGCTAATTTAAATTTCTTAACTTCACTGCCAACAAACACACTAGAGACAATTAGAAAATAATTTATCATCTTTTTGCTACTCATCTGTGAATCCTTAAATAAGAACTCTCCATTAGCTCTTTTCTGAGTGGGTGTTGTCTTACAACTACTTGGTTAGTATAGTTTATAAAAGCTTATTTAATAACTTGAAAATTGTACTTACTATCAATTATGAAGTCATTGTAATTCTAGCATATGATATATTTTTGATTCATTTCATAAATTTACAAATATATTGCAAAAAGTATTAACAATGCAATGGTATAATTCATGATCTGCCAGATGATTCTATCAAATTGGATGTAATTTTTTTTTTTTTTTTTTGAGCTGGAGTCTCACTCTGTCCCCCAGACTGGAGTGCAGTGGCCGCTCTCAGCCACCGCAGCCTCGGCCTGCTGGGTTCAGGCGATCCTTCCACCTCAGCCTTCCAGGTAGCTGGAACTACAGGCGCGCGCTACCGCGCATGGCTAATTTTTTGGTTTATTGTAGAGATAAGGTCTCGCCAAGTTGCCCAAGCGGGCCTCGAACACGCGGGCTCAGGGAATCCACTCACCTCGGCCTCCCAAAGCGCTGGGATTACAGACAGAGCCACCGAGTCCGGCCGGATGTAATGATTTGATACCCTTCCCTTCCCCTTCCAAACTAGTAATGAAGTTTAATTTAACAGCATTATTTTTTATTCTTATTCTTGAGGGTCTTCTGAGTTGAAAGTCATGAATTGAAAAGTGTTCTAGTTTTTTATCCTGTCAGTTTTGAGTGATGGTAATTGTTTTAATTCCAAACTGCTACAGAAAATATAGAACGAGAAAGACACTTCCTGTTGTTTAAAATTAAATTCATTATTTAATTAAGAAGTGATTTTAAAGCAGACATCATTTCCAGAAGCTGGAACATGGTTGAGACTTCTGTGTACAAATTTCTATAATAACTTCTCTACAAACCAGCCTTCCTCAAGTCCATGTCTTAACAATGCTGTCATTGATTAAAACCTTATTTTACTCCACATTTTAATGGCAAAATGTTGTTTCTGACCATCTAAATTATCATTTTGCAACATGGTTTGAATCTAGTGCTTATGAATACTTGACTGTTGCATTGTTGTCTAATAATGGCAGGTCTCCATAAAACTTGATTAAATGTGTGTGAAATTCATTCAACATCATTGATCGAACAACTTTTATGCCCAGCACACTGTATTAATCACTATAAGTAAAACATAGCTTCTGCCATCATAAAGCTTATGATTTACTAGAGAACAGAGACAAGCATATCTACGCACACAAGATAGTGGCAGATGCTATGAGAGAGAAATATAAAAGGTGCAATGAGGACAGAAAAAAAGGACACTTAAATCAGACAGGAATAGCCAGGAACATTTCTCAAAATAAGTAATGATTGAACTTTATCATGTCTCAAACATATAGTCTGATGGGGTGAGAAAACAATGTTTACCACCTGAAATAAAATATACAACTGTATCCCTTATTACCGTAGCCATTTAAGAGTCGATGATGAATGCATTTTGAATATATTTTAATCTATGTGGTAAAAAAATCTCTTTATAACTTACTTCACTGAATATTTTAATTTGTTGAGTCAAAGTTATATCCATATGAAGATCGCATGGTCAGTGTCCAGAAGATGTCGTGGCTTTAAAGCTTAGCCTTTTACTGTCATACCCGAGTCTATTTTAGCAAGCAAAGTCAACTGACACGGACTCTAGGCGATAAGGATGGAAGTGCCACAAACCGTCCTCATCTTTTCTGACCATATCCATTGTTCTTCTTTAGATCCTGATCTTTTCCTATCATCTGTTTTCAGGAGATGAGCTGGAAAGTTTAATTGACGGGGGTAGAGAGACATAATGAGAGATGAAAGGCAAATGCTCCTTAAAGATAGGACATTTAATATACTTTTCATCAAACTTTGGCAGAGTATTTACTATGTGGCCAAACTTTCTTCTGGAATTCACATGAATCTCATTTATAGTCTATACCTCCCTGAAGCTTCCGGTTTAGTAGAGAGACCTATATTCACTTAAGTGGGTGCAACAGGATGGAAATGACGTATCAGTGAGTGTATACAAGAATTAGATGAGAAAGAACAAACAAAGAAGACCTGGAAAACTTCTGGCAGGAGGTGATGACTGAGCTATTTCTTGAAAAACCAGTAAATGAGTAAGGGTGCAACAGGCTAATAAAGACATTTCAAGCAGTGGGCAAACAAGAACAAAGGCCCAGAGGTGTGTGGCAGCCATGGTCATAAAACTTACGGGGTGCCCCAAAAGGGGGAGTGGTGACCAAGTATCATGTTGAGAGAAGAGCTTAGAGCTGAGTCTTAGGATAGAAGATGAAAGGGACATTAACATTTTAACAGCTTATTAAAAAACCCTATTTTGTAAATATCCATAACAGCATTATACACAATAATCAAAAGGTGGAAGCAATCAAAATGTTCATCAATTGCTGGATGGATACACAAAATACAGTGTATGTATATAAAGGGGAGTATTTCTCAGCCACCAAAAACATGGGTGAAAAATGAAAATACTAGGCCAAGTGAAATAACCAAACTCAAAGGCCATGTATTGTACAATTTGATTTACATGAAAAAGAGCCCCAATGTACAAATCCATAGAGACAGAAAACTGATTGGTGGTTACGAAGAGAAGAAAGGAATAATAAGTGAGTGCCTGATGAGTACATGGGTTTCTTTTGGGGTGATGATGGTGTTCTAGAGTCAGAGAGTGGTAATGGTTGTGTATCATTGTGGAAGGACTAAATACCATTGAAGTTGACATTTTCAAATGGTTAATATGGTAAATTCTATGATATGTGTTTCTTTTCACAATAGAAAAATAAATAAAAATAGTAGCAACTTAAAACTAAGGAAGGTGGCAGGGATAGTGGAGACATGAACAGCCATTTTGTTACATGCATCATACAATTATACATGTAGGATTCTGGGGAAGATGCCTGCTGTACAAAGCAGACCATTTATTAATATCACTCCTGCAGGGACATTGGGGTCATTTTGTATACCCTTGGTACTCACTGACCTTTGCTAATATGACTCTTTAGACACTCCTTTGGGTACAAAGCCCTTGCCTCTTACTCAGGCACTAAAGAAGTGCTAGGCCCACAGTAGACATGAAATAAACTGACTTTATGATTATGTCAAAGCAGGGTTTGAGTGTTCGGTTTGTCTTAACCCAATTCATTATAAATCTAGCCCCATCAGAATGATGTTTTCTTAAGGTCCCTCCTCATCCTTTTTAGAGGTTAGTCTTCATTTTCCAGTGACAGTGGGTTTACTTTCCTTCTCATATCATTACACAGTATACCTTTTTAGCTGTCATCATAGATTGTTCTTTCTTCAAAAACACTCATTTGGATAGCAATTTCCCTCGTGTTGTCTGAATTCTATTGCAATTTCAGGAGTATTTATAAGTCCTTGCTGAATCATGCTAACCAAATGTGATCAGCATGTATCATATCATTCCAGCAAGTTGATCAAACATATATTATCCTTAGATTTCCAAATAAGAAAGTTAAGGCTCAGGATAAATAAATGGCATGGCACAAATTTAGAGGATAGAGTTTGCTCTGGGACTTGACTTTCCTACGCTTCTGGAGAAGCCATTTTCTTATTCTTCTCCAGTAGGCGATCTCAAGCTTTGGGAACATACCGAGTTTCCAGAGTGGAGGAGTGTTTGGAACTCATCTTATGGCCCCACTGGTTTTGAAGGAATATCTGTGACCCTGGACATGGTTCAGTGTCTTTATGACATCAGAGCATACAACACCACAGGGACAATGGTCTCTCAGACTGTAATGCATTTTTTTCTGCAAACGCTTTTTTATAGGACTGTTGCTACTATACTTACCATGAAGTCCCTCTCTGTTTAAATGTATTACTTTTTAAATGACTTCTTCAAACAGTAATTCAATGAAACTGCTGATTGTGGTTACCTGTCTCCGTGTTAGAAATGCCTTCTTCTTCCTAAACTGAAGAATCACACACTCCTAGTAAATAAATGGATGGATACATAGATGGACAGACAGATAAGAATCAGAGTCATACACCTCTAGGCAAATAGATAACGCCATACCTGGCAATAAATTTGACATTTTGAAAGGTCATGCATTATATCATCTCCTGGAGGATAATGCAAATTATATTTTAGGCTACCAGAATGGCAACATCCACCATCACTGATACGTGGTAACTGGTCACTGATCTATGTACTAGGGGTCTGACATATGATGAACTCAAATCTATTATTGAGTGCCTCAGTAAACGTAGGTTCTGACACTACAAAAGCAGTCAAAGTTTCAATCCAGCTAGCCTCTACATGCTATTTACAGTTAAATCTATTATTATTATTGTTTTGTCTCACAACAGCAAGAATCCTGCTTCTTTTTTTGGTTTCAATAAAGGCAATTTCAGAAAGAACTAGAAATTGACCTTCCACATGACCCACGAATTCCCCTATTGGGAATACACCCGAAGGAACTCAACTCATTCTACAAAAAAGATACCTGCATACATATGTTTGTTGCAGCTCTACTCACAATAGCAAAAACATGGAACCAACCATGCTGCCCATCGAAGCTGAACTGGATTAAAAAAATGTGGTACATATACACAATGGAATATTATGCAACCATAAAGAAGGACAAACATATGGACTTTGCAGCAACTTGGATGGATTTGGAGTTGAACATACTCAGTGATTTATCACAGAAACAAAGAACAGAGTACCATATGTTTTCACTCATAAGCAGACCTTGAACAATTATAATACAATAAGAAGGGGATTGGCAGTAGTGGGAAACTGTCAGGGGAGGGGAGGGGAGACTGGCAGTTGAGGGAAACTGCTGGCTGGGGAGGGGCACACCTCATCAACAAAGGTACCTACATAATCAACATTTGTGTCTCTAACCCTGAATTGTACCCCACATCTTTATACTAATAAAAAAAGAGAAATCATGTGTTGAAGACGGTAAAACTGGAAACTTGCTGGATTATGATGTAAGCAAGATATAAACTTCTATCTTATTGAGCCTTTTTAAAAATGCAAAATAAAGGCAATTTAATGGGTGTACATACAAAAATACCTTGTGCAAATCATTTTTACATACATTATTTTATTAAATCTTGGAAGCAGGAGTTTGAAGTATTTTGCTATTTTTATAAATAATCTAACAGTATCAAAAATGTTGGTAAGTAAATACGTGAAAAAACAACTTTGGAACCTAGATGTGTCTAACTCCAAGCTTATTATCTTAGCCATTACTTCATATAAATATATTCATATTCCACATTCCACATAAGTATATTTCATGTTTCAAATAAGTCTCATTCTAAATATGTACTTACAAAATTTATCAATATTATCATAGAATGCTGTTGGAACACCAAATGATCCAGAACTTTTCTGGCTGCTGTCAGATTCCTGTGTTTTTAGTGCTGTGTATCTCTGGCTACATCCCATCCCAGTGGGCAGATAAAGCTCTTCTCCTGGGCAAAATTGTGAGAGTTGATACTTTTATTTTTTTCTGTGCACGTGTCTTGAATCTAGGTACAGTTTAAGATCCTGCAGGGTGAATTATAGCCTATCCCTAAGGCCAGGTCTCCTCTACGAAGTAGAGAGCAGGGGAAAACATAATTCAGAGTGAAATGACACCCCACGACCCCATCCATCCTCTCGGCCAATCTCCCTGGAGGCCCATGAACTCTCCTGATAGACCGTCTGCAGGCTCCCAGTGATCGGCAAACCAATGAGTCTTGTGAACTCTTGTCTTCAGGCCATGCGTTCACGCCTGGGAGAAATCCTATGGCCTGAAATGGGGCTGCTTAGGGGACCTAAGGGCTGCTAATTCAACTGTCATTGGCAGGATCATCTCATTCTTGTCTCAGTGACAGCACCCCACTGGAGCAGTCTGCAAATTCACTCAACTTTCTCTTTACAGCTTGTGGAAAGGTGAGAACCAGCTTCAGACCCTTCTACTTGTTACTGTGGTTCTCTGCAGAGAGGTATGCCAAGTCCTGGCCCTCCTCCCTGAGTCATTCTTCACAGCATTGCTCCAAAGGATAGTTAGGACTCTGTCTCTTTGTACCCGCTCATACTAGGGCCTCTGCATCCTGTCCTTGTACATGATTAAGCAGCCCTGGTTGTTGTTACTACGAATTCAGTCTTTGCTTTTAGTTATGCTGTGTGGATTCAATCTAACAAACATAGTTCTAGAATCTTGGCCCTGAGCTATTTCAGCTTGGTGAATTGTAAGTCCACTTGGGCAGAAACACAAATATTTCAATGCTTGCTTAAGGAGAAATAGCGATTCTCCACCCCAACTTAATAGATTCATTACAAGTGAAATGTTCTTACTAGTGGTATAACAGTTTTGAAATGTTTTCTTCTTTATGCTTTTCTGTACTTTTTACATCTAAGTTTAGAAATGAGACTTGTACTTTTTACATCTAAGTTTAGAAATGAGACTTGTTTATTTTTAAATTTTAAGTGTAAAAAAATCTTTGGTGAATATTACTTTTTTAGTCTAAGTTATAATAAAACCAGGAACATTTTTGTCATTTGTAATTCTTTGATCTGGATTTTTCTTTTTCAGATTGATGTTCTACTAGAGAATTAAATCTACGTAGATTAAAAGAAAAACTTTACAAGGTCTAAGGTGAGTGCCACATTTATTAATTGTGAAACAAAGGCACCTTTAAGATTTCTTTATCATCTTCTGGTCTTCTTTTCAGAAACTATTGGTCTCTGAGTCATTGCTTAGAAAAATACCAGGAAATACTATTATCTGTGTAGAGAGTCATTTTTCAAACATCAGAGATTTTTAAAAAGACGATTTTGGCTAATTTTCTAGCATGAGTAATAATGAGGTAGAAAAGTTCACATGAATCATCTTATTAGAATTTCATGCTATAGGTCTCTTTTAAAAATAATTTTTACACATCACAGTATTAGAGGACTAGATAGAAACACAGGAATGAGTTAGACTTCTATCTTTAAAGTGTATTATTCAATATATTTTGAGTTATATATAATCCCAGGAAGTCACTGCTAAAATTCAGGCACTAAATATCTCCATATCTGTCAGAGAGTTTTCTCATATCACTTTGTAACCTCCTCTGGTCTGTCACTACCCTGTTCCCTTCCACTATCCCCAAGCAACTACTGATTTACTTTGTGTCACTATATATTCAGTGGCATTTTCTAGAATTGTATATATTAAAGATTATACAATATGCACTTTTTAGACCAGGTTCATCCGCTTAACATTTTCTTAATTAATCCATGTTTTTCCTGGGTCAATATTTCATTCCCTTTTATTGGGTAGTATCCTGTGTAGGGCTATACTACACTGTGTTCATGTATTCGCATGTTGATAGACATTTGGCCTTTTTTCACTTCATGGGTGATACAAATAAAGCTGCAATAAAAAATTATATAACAGTCATTGTATGCACTCTGCTTTGTTTCCTTTTGTTTAATATAAAGAATGGAATGGCTAGGTCACATGATCTGTATATGATTAGCTTTTTAAGAAATTGCCTATTTGTACAATTGTACTATTTTACCTTTTTACCAGCAGTGTATGAAAATTTTAGTTTCTTTATATTTTTTACAATGATTTGTCTTTTATCAGATATGTGATTTGCAAAATATTTTCTCCTTGTCTATTATTTTTCTTGCTGTTCTCTTACTAGGGTCTTTCAAAAAGCAGAAGTTTTAAATTTTGATATATCTATTTTTATTGCTTTTATGTGTTTTATGTTGTATTTAAGAAATCTTTTCCTATCCATGGTCAGGAATATATTCTTGTATATTTTATTTTATAATTTTATAATTTGGGTTTATACTTTAGGTAGATGATCAATTTTAAGTAATTGAGTGATAAGAGGTATGAAATTAAAGTTATTTATACAGATAGACCTATAGATATCTATCTATAGACATCCAGTTTTTGAGCACAATTTATTCAAAGGACTAACCTTTCTTCTCTAAATTACCTTTTTCATCTTTTTGAAAAGTGTTTCCACATATGTCTGGGATTATTTTTAGGCTCTCTATTTTTTTACATTGATATATTTATCTATCTTCATGACAATGCCACACTATCTTGAAGACTGTAGCAACTACTAAATTTTAAGAAAATGTAGTGTTAATCTTACAACACTCTTCTTTTTTGAATGGATTTTGGATAGTCTAGACCCTTTTCACCTCCTGGTGAATTTCATATCATTTTGTTAATGTTTTCAATAAACCCTGCTGTAGTTTTATATGTGATTATCTTGATTTTATGTATCAATTTGGGGATAATTGACATTTAATATTTAAACTTTATAACCTTTCAACATCATATACATTTTCATTAAGGACTTTTTTCCCCAGGAAGTGTTATGGATTTTAGTGTACAGGTCTTTCACAGATGTATCAAACTTATCTTTAATTAAATATTTTATATATTTCAATGCTATTGAAAATTACATTATTTTATAATTTTACATTCTGATTGTTCATTGGTAGCACGTAAAACGATAATTGATTTTATTTTTATATTAGCATTATATCCTGAATTGCTGGTAAATTATTAGTTCTAGCAGTTGTTGTTGTTTTTTTTTTGTGAAGGTTCTGTTGGTTTTTCCACATAGATAATTATGACACTATAATATGATTTTACCCCCTCCTTTCTAGTCTGGATGCTTTCCCCATTTTATTTTTGTATTTGTTTGTATAGAATATCATTATAATGTGAAAATAGTAAAAAAAAAACAAAAACATATCCTTTCTTTTTTTCTTTAATTTTGGAGAAAGGATTTCATCTACTACCATTAGACAGTGGAATTTTATAACCACTATGATGTCTAACAGCAGGTGGAGGAAGTTTCCTTCTATTTCCAGTTTGTGAGAATTTTTCACAAAGAATATATACTGAAATTTTGTCAATATTTTGTGGGTCTGTTCAGATAATGTTTTCTATTTTCGTTTGTTAATGTGATTAATTTGATTGATTTTTAAATATTTAAACAATCTTGAATTGATAAATCTCACTTTGTTATGATGTATTATCCATTAAATATATTTTTTATTCAATGTGCTAAAATAATCCATGGGTGTATAATTGATTTAAAAAATAGAGATTTTAATTTGAATTTCCTTTTTGGATCCTGAAACCAAACTTCTAAAAATGTATTTATTTGCCATCTCTATGTCCTTTTTGGTGAAATATCCTTATTTGTTTTTAATTGTTGTAATAGTTTGCATCTTGTTGATTTTGGTAATTATAGTTTTGGAATGAAAATCCTATTGTGATTATGAGTTTTGTCAGTATATTCACACTTTGCCCAGTTTAAAAAAAACAAAAAACAAAAAAAAAGTCAGTGTCTTCCACAGAGAAAAAAAAAATCTTTAATTTTGAAAAAACCCAATTTACTATTTTTAAAAATTGTATGGGTTAGACTTTTGGTGTCATATCTAAGTACTGTTTGGATAACCGCAGGCCATAGATATTTTCTTTATTTTAACTCTAAATTTTATAATTTTATATTTTACATTCAGATCTTTGATCCATATGGTGCTGATAATTTGTAAGCACTTTTACAGATACATAATAGTTGTATGTATTTATGGGCTACATATGATATTTTGATATAAGCATATTATGTGTAATGATTAAATCAGAGTAATCAGGATATTCATTATCTCAAACATTTATTATTTGGGTTTGGAAATATTCCAAATCCACTCTTCTAGCTATTTTGAAACATATAATAAGTCCTTGTTACTTACAGTCACCCTATTGTGCTATACCAAACACTATATCTTGTTTCTTCTGTCTGTGTTTTTGTAACCATTGACCCACTTGTCTTTACCCCTCTTTCCGGTTATCTTGACCACTCTCTGGTAACCCTCAATCTACTACTTCCATAAGACCAATTTTTTATCTCCGACATACAAGTGAAGACATGCAACGTTTGTATTTATGTACCTGGCTTATTTCAATTAACATGAGAGTCTCCTGTTCTATCAATGTTATTGCAAATTGCAGGGTTTCATTTTTTATGGCTGAGTACTTCATTGTGCATATGTATCACATTTTCTTTATCTATTCACCCATCGATAGTTACTTGGGTTGATTCTATATCTTTGCTCTTGTGAATAGTGTTGCTAAGAACATGGGAGTGCAGGTGTCTCTTTCATACCCTAATTTTCTTGCTTTTCATTACATATTCTAAAGTGAGGTGGCTGGATACTATGATAATTTCTAGACTTTTGAGAAAACTCCATACTGTTTTACATAATGGCTGTACTAATTTACATTCCCAATGACAGTGTATGAACTTTCCCCTTTCTCTGTATCCTTCCCAGCATCTGTTATTTTTTTGTCTTCTTGAAAAAAAGTCGTTTTGACTGGGGTGAGTTGATATTTGCAGTTTGGATTTTCGTTTCACTAATGATTGGCGATGTTGAACAATTTTTCATATATCTGTTGGCCTTCTGTAAGTCTTTTTAAAAGAACTTTCTGTTCAGAGCTTTTGGGCATTTTTATTAGATTATGTATTTATTTATTTATTTACTACTGAGTTGTTTGAGTTCCTTATATATACTGGTTATTAATGTCTTGTCAGTTAAATAGTTTGCAAATAGTTTCTCCCATCCTCTAGGCTGTCTCTTTGCTATGCCAAATGCTTTCTTTGCTGTGCAGAAGATTTTAGCTTTACATGATCTCATTTGTTAATTTTGGTTTGTTTGTCTGTGCTTTTGAGGTTTTACTCTAGAAATCGTTGCTCAGAGCAGTGTCTGGAAGCATTTTCCCAATGTTTTCTTCTAGTGGTTTTATAGTTTCAGGTTTTACATTTAAATATCTAATCCATTTCGATTTGATTTTTTATATATGGTAAAAGATAGGAATGTAGTTTTATTCTTTTGCATTTGAATATCTAGTTTTCCCAGCATGATTTCTTGAAGAGACTATTGTTTCCCCAATATATGTTCTTTGGGTCTTTTTAAAAAGAAGTTTATTGTAATCGTGTGATTTTTTTTTTTTAAGTTGTGTTCCGTTGGTCTGGTGTTTGTTTTTATGCCAGTACTATGCTGTCTGGGTTACTATAGCTTTGTAGTATATTTTGAAGTCAGAAAATGTGATGCTTCCTGTTTTTTTTATTTTTGCTGGGTCTTTTGTGGTTCCATATCAGTTTTGAGATTGTTATTTATAATTCCCTGAAGAATATTATCAGGTTTTTGATAGAGCTTGCATTGAATCTGTAGAACACTTTGAATTGTAAGGACATTTTAACAGTTATGGACATATTAACAATATTGATTATTCCAATATATGCTTCAATTCTTTTGAGTCCTCTTCAATTTCTTTTATCAATGCTTTATAGTTTTCATTGCAGAGCTCTTTTACTTCTTTGTTTAAGTTTATTACTAGTTTTTAAAAAATTATTAGTAGGTATTATAAATTACATTGCTTACTTGGCATCTCTTTAAAAAAAATTTTTTTTTTGCTGTTGGCACATATAGATGCTTAGGAATTTTGTATGCTGTTTTGTCATCCTTCAATTTACTGAACTCACTTATCAATTTCAGTAATTTTTGGTGGACTCTTTAGGTTTTTCTAAATATAATTTGACTTTTTTATTTTATTTTATTTTATTTTGAGTTGGAGTCTCACTCTGTCACCAATTTGTATTTTTTTCTTTCTTTTTTTCTTTCTCTTGTCTGATTGCTCTGGTTAGAATTTCCAGTACTATATTAAATAAAATGCCCTGATCATGTTGAAGTATGTTCTTTCAGTACTTAACTTTTGAGAATTGTTATCATGAACAGATGTTGAATTTCATCAAATGCTTTTTCACTGTCTCCTGAAATGATCATATGGTGTTTCTTCTTCATTCTTTGATGTAGATATTGAAATAATTTTGGTACTAAGTATGATATTTAAGTCCAGGTTCATTTATTTGCCTGTGGTTATGCAGTTGCTGTGAATAATTGCATTATTATTTTAAAAATTATTAACTTCCATTGAATTGTTTTTGCATCTTTGACAAAAATTGATTAACCATTTATTTAGTTCCACTGATCCTTGTGAAAGACACATTTACAATAACTATTTTAATTTCCTTGACTGTTAATTTGGTGGGCTAGTTGTGATCAATTGATATTTGTATTCATTGTGTGTTACGAGTTCTAGCTTTTTTATATCACAGCATAAGGAATATTTAATTGTCTACTAGACATTGTGAATGTTAGCTTGTTGGATATTAGATGTATTTATTCTCCTATACATATTCTTGAGTTTTTTTCTAGTGACCAAGTCATATTACTTGAAAAAGAGTTTGATTTTTCATGTCTTTTCATGTCTTACTTTTATTATTTTTTAGAACCATATCAGCATTTATTCTAGGGCTAATTATTCCTCATGACTGAGGCAGGATCCCTGTAGCTAATCTATTCACTGTCCAATGAACTATAAGATTTTCCAGCCTGGTTGATGAGAACATATAATTGTATATCCCTCTGTAAATAAGGTGAACTGACTCTTGTAATCCTTTCAGGAAATTATTCCTTGGCTTCATGTACTTTCCTTACATGCGTGTGTTGATCGGTCCTCAGCTGAATACGGAAGGTACATCCTCTGCAGGTCTGTGCAGTTCTCTTTTTGTGTCTTTCTCTTCTCTCCAGTGTTCTCTCTGTTACACTCCAAATATCCTGTCCTCCAGGGTCAACACAGAGAGCTTCCCTGGCTCCATTTTGGCACCTGCTTCTTCTGCTGTGGTCTTGAACTTCATTCAGTGCAGTAGGCTGAAGCAATCATAGTACTTATTTCTTTCTCTTCTCTCAGGATCACTGTGCAGCACTGCTTGCTTTACTGTGTCTTGAATACTATTGTTTTATATATTATTGGTCTGTTTTGTTCCGTAGTGTCAAGCAGGAGAGTTCATCTCGTCCCTGTTACTTCATCGTGGTTAGATGTATGAATTTCCCCAGGCTTTAAAAATAATATAAATATTTTATTTGAAGAAAGTTGTTTTATGTTTTGAGAAAAATTGAAAAGATTATCCTCATATAAGCATATATGAAAATAGGACTTTTACCTTGGTAGTAAAGAAGGGTGCCTGCCTTCTTCAGGGACTGATTTTTAGATATCTGTTAAAATTTGATTTTAATCTTTGCTGAAAATAAGTATTTAATAGATTGCACACATTGTTAAATAACCATGACTTTCTTCCGCATGTTTTTCTCAATCTCAACTATAATGATGACTAATTAAGTTCCTTTCATTAGAGTATTGAAAGAAAAATCAATAGTTTATCTCAATTTGTGAAGCACGTTAATGAAAGTCTTACCTAAAAGTGTGAGGTAAAAAAGAAAAAGAAAAGAAAAAAAAGAATTAGACCATTTGGAGAAAGAAATAAGATTTTTTAAACAGTGCTTTTTAATCTGGCCAGGCTCAGTTAGTTGGCACTCTTTTCTTAACCTGAACCCATAATAGAATAACACCTTTACAGTGTAAAAAAAAAAAAAAAAAAAAAAAAATTAAATGGCACTTTGTACTGTTACCCTAGCCTTTTAAAATTGCTCTTCAATGTATGTTTTGCTTTGTTCACATAACTTGACTGAAACATGATCAGCTGAAGAGAAATAAATGCCACAGAGATCTGGAATTCTGGAGATGATGAACGGCCTTATTATGTCTTAAAATCCACAAGTTTAGGAGAATCTAAGAAAGTGCTTTGCTATGACCCAAATAATCAGATATTCCTGCCAATGTTATTTTTTTAGAAAGAGAAACATGGTAATAGTGAAAAGGAAAACTTAAAAAAATATGTAGTTTATATTGTTCTTAAAATAACAATTAGATATTTCTCATATTAGGACTTCTCTTTGAACTTGGAATTGCTCTAAAGACTGTGAAACATATGTTACATGTTTAGAGAAAACAGCTGCAATCATTTTTTTATCTGATCAGATGACTGTGTTTCCAACCCTAGAGATAGTATTTGACCCACTTTACTGGTTCTTCCTGAACTCAGCCTGAATCTCTTTCAGAATGTCTATGGTGCTATGCAGAAGATACATTTCTTATATATCAAATGCCGTTAGCACATTTAAAATCCACCTCAAAGACATTGACATATATGTATCAAATAATAAAGAAATTATTTCAATCATGTATATCTTTAGTTATGCTAATAAGACAGTTAGCAATTCTGTAAGCCATAAGGGTATTTTAATTTCAGGACAAGAGAAATAGTTATAACAATTATGGGTATTTTTCTCTTCTGATAATCACAAGTAATTCTCTTTGGTTGTTGAAAAATACAGGAATGTCTTATAAACATCAAGCATATATTTACAAAATAGCTCACCACAAAGTACTACATGATGTGGATATATTACACATTTTATGTATTTATTAACTTTTAGTAGATAGTACTTGACAAAATAGAAGAGACTCAAGAAAGTTTCTAGTGTGAACTGATTTAGAAGCAATTTAATATGCATGTGTTTGAAAAGCTGCCCTAATAAAGCAGATTATAAATCTGTTTTTCATTCTGGAAATTCACAAAATCAGAGTCAGCCTATTTTCTCATATTTTCAATATGTCTATTTTCCAATATACTTTACATGGTCATGAGTACTTAACAACAGCCACAAATACATACCAAAAATAAGGAGAAAGCTAATCTGTCCATATCTACAAATAAACAATGGAATCAAAGAATAGAAAGAAAAAATAAGTAAAATTTTATCTGTAAATGTTAGAGGCAACAACAAAAACTAAAATGTTCCAAGTTAAGCCAGCCATTATATCAGGGAAAGAATAATATGTCATTGGAATTGCAAATATTGTGAGGTTATTTGGTGTTTCCTGTTGTCTAATAAATTATGTCAGTACCTTGACAAACACTGTACCTATTTTAAGAAGGAAAATGAGATCTCAAAAATTATGGCTCATACTACATGTGTTGTTGTTATGATTCAACAGACATCTCTCTGCTATAATATTCTTTTCTCAAATTGGCAGAATTTCTACTTTCTTGAGACTTTTTAATATTCCTTGAACTTGGACATTTTTCTTTATTGACTGTCTAATCTGATATTTAGAAATGTCTTTTTTTTTTTTTTTTTGAGTTGGAGTCTCACTCTGTCACCCAGACTGGAGTGCAGTGGCCACTCCCAGCCACCGTAGCCTCGACCTGCTGGACTTCGGTTATCCTTCCTCCTCAGCCTTCCAAGTAGCTGGAACTACAGGCGGACACTACCACGCCCGGCTAATTTTTTTTTATTATTATTTATTGTAGAGATGAGGTCTCGTCAAGTTGCCCAGGCGGGTCTCGAACCCGCGGGCTCCAGCAATAGAAATTTCTTAATTCTAACGTAATAGCATTTACCTTTTAAAATAATCACTTGTTTTAAAATGACATCATTAGTGTTTAGAATTATGCCATTAATTTTTAAAAATAAAATTGCGGTAATGAAAATTTTCAAAGTAAAAAGAGTTATAATAGAATCTGTAAGTGAGAATATAAAAATGATGAAAAAGAAATGTTGAAAACAGCAGATCAAATTTAGAGACTGATGTTTGAGTTCTCTTCTCTCCGACCATAGGAAGTGTTGATAGATCCAAGGTTTATAACATATATTTTAAAATGTATGTCTTAAAACATTTATAACAATATATTTTAAAAAATACAAAATAGAGAATTTGAAATGTAGTCAGTAGTCACAGCAAAACTTTTGGCATAATAAACGCATATGCTGGATATTAAGTATGCAAACTTTTTTTGGTATATTTGCCTTACAGTTTTGTTTTTGTAAAAGCTTTCCCTGATTTTTAATACCTTATAGTGTTGTTTGAAAAGGTGTTCAAAACTTCTCAACTAAAATTAAATTGGTTTCGTATACACTTTAAAATTGTTTTCTAGTTCTGTGAAGAATGAAGTTGGTATTGACTGGAATTGCATTGAATTTGTAAATTGTTTTGGGTGGCATGATCATTTTAATAATATTGCTCCTTCCAATGCATGAACATAAGATGTTCTTCCATTTGTTTGCATTGCCTACTATTACTTTCATCAGTGTTTTGTAGTTCTCCTTGTAGAGATCTCTTATCTTTTCCCTCCTTGGTTAGGTGTATTCCTCTTTCTTTTGTTTTGTCTTGTTTTGGTTTTTGCTTTTTTCTTTTCCTAGTGTAAATGGAATTGAGTTTCTTATGCAAAAAGGACAATTGTAGAAGCACTGCCTGACTTCAAATTACACTATAAGGCTATAGTAACTAAAATAGCATGGCATTAGTATAGGAATAGACAGGCCAATGGAACAGAATAGATAATCCAGAAATAAAACCACATTTGTACAATCAAGTGACCTTCAACAATGGCAACAAACAGACAATGGAGAGAGGATATTCTCTTCAATCAATGGCACTGGGAAAATTCATATGATGGCCATATGCCGAAGAATGAAGCTGGACCCCTATCTCTTACCATATACAAAAATTAACTCAAGATGAATCAAAGACCTAAATGTAGGTTCTGAAACTATAAAAATCTTAGAAGAAAACCTAGTAAACATTCTTCTGGACATTGGCCTAGGCAATGAATTTATGCCAAAGATTCCAAAAGCAATTGCAACAAAAACTAAAGTAGATAAATGGGACTTAATTAAACTAAAAAGCTTCCGCACAACACAATAAATAATCAAAGAGTGCTCAGCATCACTAATCATCAGAGGAATGCAAATTAAAACCACAATGAGATATCACCTTACATTAGTCAGAATGACTATTATTAGAAAATTTAAAAAACAGCACATGTTGGCGTGATTACAGAAAAAAATGAACGCTCATTCACTGTTGGTGGGATTGTAAACTAGTTCGACAACTAAAGAAAACAGTATGAAAATTTCTCATAGAACTAAAGATTAAATTACCATTTGGCCCATCAGTCCCACTAGTGGGATATACCCAAAGGAAAAGGAATCAATATATTAAAGATATCTCTACTCATATGTTTGTTGCAGCACTATTCACAATAGCCAAATCATGGAGCAAACCTAAGTGCCCACCAACAATTGACTTGATAAAGAAAATGTGGTATATATACACCATGGAATATTGAACAACCATACAAAAGAATGAAATCAAGCTGTTTGCAGCAACATGAACGGAGCTGGAGATCATCTTCCTAAGTGAACAATTCATAAACAGAAAAACAAATACCACATTTTATCAGTCATATGCAGAAGCCAAATGGTAACAAAGATGCAAATAATAGACATTGGGGACACCAGTAAGAGGAGAGATGGGAGGAGAACTAAGCTTCAGAAGTAACCAAGTGGGTACAATGTTCACTATCTGGGAAATGGGCCACGTGAGGTCCAATCTTCATCTCTACACAATGTGTCCACGAAACAAGCATGCATGTGTACTCTGAATCGAAAATAAAAATGAAAAAAATTAATATTATCTTATTAATGTGTATATAATTTTCATATGACAGATATGGGGGTGCCAAGAATGTATACACATTTTAAGAGTTGTTATCTATGTATTACTTTTTGAAGTTAAAATAATTATGGTAGCAATATGGATTATGACTTTCACTCAACCTTGCTTCCACCATTTTCTTTGATTCTCCTGCCTGTAGTATGATAACACTAGCATTCATTTGATTAACTCCATTTTTTGAGCAAATGTCATACTTAAAATATGTATACATTTTTGGCACCATATATATATTATATATATAATATATATATATACACATATATAATATGTATATTACACACACACATATATAGGTAGTAAACATTTGCTAAAAAGATGAGAAAATTAGAAACATGAGGTATTCACCACAATTTAAGAATGAAACCTTGATAGTGTAGCTTATTTTCCCGGGTATTTAGAGGCTGACCTTACTTAATAGCCCTTCCCCTATGCTGCACTCTCAGTACATAGTACTGGAAGACATCTGTTTAGGATTACCCAAATCATTATTGTGGACCTACAGTAAACTGCACTTAGATACAACTTCATTTCAGATTCTACATCCATATACACATATCATTTATTTCAGAAGAAATCAAGTTAAATGAGCATTGTCAAAACACTGTCACTATAATGTGTAAAGGGATTTCTCTGGAAGTAGGAAAGTAACTCACTATTTTGCCTGGCTGACAATGTTGAGGATTGGATTGTGGGAATATGTCTCTGACTCTCCATTTTCTCTTTGCTATCAGCTGCAGTTAACTAATTCCATCTAAAATCCTCTAAAACTGTTTACCTAGAAACAATAACACCCAAATTATAAGTCACTATGTCCACTCTGGTTATAGTACAATTACTAAGAATATGCTTTTTCAAAGGAATGTATTAATTATTAAAATATATGGATATGATGTTTTAAGTGTAAAATATTTGATAGCAAATTAAAAACTAATATTTATGCATTTCTATATCAACCTATATCAGTAAATATCTATATACTTCATACATACAAAATAATTCATATAGTAAGAATACAGAACCAAAAACCTGAAGAATTGCTCAATATTTAATTAGAATGCACTACAATGGACAACACATATATTGATTACAAAGATATCCATTCATGCACTACAATATTTGCTTTGATTCAAAAGGAAGCCATTTTTCTTGACATGGCTCACTGGTTTTAAGAATAGTAGAAAAATAGGCCGGACTTGGTGGCTCAATCTGTAATCCCAGCACTTTGGGAGGCCGAGGCGAGTGGATTGCCTGAATCCGCGGGTTCGAGACCCACCCAGGCAACTTGGCAAGACCTCGTCTCTACAATAAATCAAAAATTAGCCGGGCGTGGTAGCGTGTACCTGTAGTTCCAGCTACTTGGAAGGCTGAGGCGGAAGGATCGCTGGTGGCTGGGAGCATGCCACTGCACTCCAGTCTGGGTGACAGTGAGACTCCAACTCACACACATACACAAAAAGAATAGTAGAAAAATAAAAAGATGAACATACAAAATGATTTTGTGAGTTAAGATAAGCTGTTTGAAGGCAAATATTTGGAAATGCTTACATGTAATACATAGTTTGCTTTTTCCAGTAAGGTTTATTATTTATGATTTTTTTCCTTTGACTATCTTGACTTATATGAACTAATTGTGTGTGTGTGTGTATGTGTGTCAGAATCTTACTCTGTCACCCAGCCTGGAACCCAATGGCATGCATGCTCGGGGCCATCCTAGCATCGACCTGTTGGGCTCCAGTGATCCTTCCATCTCGCCTTCCAAGTTGCTGGAATTACAGGCACACGACACCATGCCCAGGTAATTTTTTGATTTATTGAACAGATGAGATCTTGCCAAGTTGCCAGGGTTGGTCTCGAACCTGCGGGCTCAGGCAATCCTCTTGCCTTGGCCTCCCAAAGTGCTGGGATTACAAGCTTGAGCCACCGCACCCTGCCCTGAACTAATTTTAACAGCAGAGATACTGACTTCATGTTTATGTTTGCTGTTGTGGCATACTTTGTGGGATGACTTCTATTTGCTCTTGGTTTCCGTCTTTGCTACAATCCAACTGTCCCACTAAATTAAAAAAAAAAACAAAAAACATTGTATTGCTTGCTGCTATTTCACCATCTCTTCCCCTCAATACCTCCTCTCTCTCCTTTCACCTCTGCTGCATATATTCAGGCTAGGGGAGGGCAAGTAGAAAACTTTAATGCTACACAATATTCAATAAAAGCTTACCTTTTTATGTAGTATTATTCCTTAGGTCACTTGAGAAATTTGCAATGCTTTCTAATCCTTACAACATCCCAAGTACTCACTTATTGATCTTCATATTTATACTTGGGGAAATAATTTGAACGTCAGGGGAATAATTTGAATGTCAAGGGAATGATTGCCAAATACTTCAGTCTTCTCATGAATTATTTCCACAATGTGTCATCCTCTATATTTAATACTGTAGGATGACTATTTGAGGGCAATTGAATAGCATTGTAATAATGAAGGCAGCGAAAGACTTAAAATGTACATTTGTTTAAAGAGTCGGAAATGAACCAGATTATTTTTTTGTGAATAATTCTCAAACCTAATGGGCCTAATAAGTTTTGTCAGCATGCAAAGTTGTATTAATTCTTAACATTTTTTCAAGTAGCACCAGGTGACTTTTCTTATGATCTTTAATTTCTTTTTCTTTCCTCAGGAGGTAAAATCATCAGCATATGCCTTATGGAAAAAACATAATAACCTTGACTGATGGTTAATGAAATCCTTCTTGAGTACTGGAGAGCTGGGGGGGGGGGGGGGCATTTAGGGCATTTACTGTTATAATAGACCAACACAGATATCCAGAGGTTAGTATTATTGGAAATTTTGAAATTAAAAGCCAAATGTAAAAATTGTGCAA
>CAUYQG010053163.1:0-20691 GCA_963574415.1 Tarsius wallacei
TCGAGGCTGTGGTGGCCAGGAGCGGCCACTGCACTCCAGTCTGGGCGACGGAGTAAGACGCCAACTCAAAAAAAAAAAAAAAAAAAATACTAAGAGCTAAAATTTACTGTGTTGTTAGTCTGGTGCCCAACTCTTGCATTAACTCATTTAATTAGCACAATAGCCCTGTGAAATAGATGTTATAATATCTACGACATAGGTGTTATCCAGCACAGAGAATTAGGTAACGTGCACAGTCACGCAACCAGTGAGTGACAGGGCCGGGAGCCCAGCTGGGCACTTCGCTTCAGTGCCTCCCTGCTTATCCCCTGAGCAATATGAGCACCAGGTGAGAGGCAGGCTTCTCAGTGTCCTGAGCCTTTGCAGGGGACCCCTGAGGTCAGATAGTCCTGGGTTCCCTGGCCCCGGGTTGCGGGCAGAGCTGAAAGAGCTTCCAGCAGTCCTTCCTCCGAGACAGATATCACCATCCTAAACCGTGTCTTCCTCCTTGCTCCTTGCTCCCCTCTGCCCCTAACCTCCCAGGAGCCGTGTCTGTGCTGTTGTGCCACAGAATAGATGGGATGATGTATCCTAGAAAACTCCCACCTGCGTCCTGTCCCAAGTCTTCTTTATGTAGCCTTAAGTGGGAATGGGAAGGGTCTAAAGAGGGGGAAGGACTCCTACATAACTTAAATCACATATATGTAATTAACCCATCTGCAGGATTGCCAGATGAAATACAGGATACCCTGTTAAAAGTGAAGTTCAGATTTTAAAAAAACTTTTACTAAGACTTTTTTATTTATCTGAACTTCACATTTAACAGGACATCCTGTTCTTTTATTTGCAAAATTTGGCAACACTGCACATATTTTAATTCTGCTACTTACTAGCTATGTAATGTTGGGCAAGTAACTTAATTACTTTGTGCCTCAGTTTCCTCACCTCCAAAATATGCATCATAATTGTATCTACCTTATATGGGGTTGTTTGAAGAGTAAATGATTGTTGTAAAGTACTCAGAAGAGTTTTACTGTAGTGTAAGCTTTATATCAATGTCAGCTATCATTCATATTATTATTATTGTTTTCTTATGACTGCAGCCAAGGTAACATACTAGGTGGTAGGAGACATTCAAAGAGGCATCAAGACTCCCACCCAGGCGCTGTGGCTCACACCTATAATTCCAGCACTTAGGGAGGCTGAAGCGAGAGGATTGCTTGAGTCTAGGAGTTCCAGACCAGCCTGGGCAACATGGCAAGACCTCATCTCTACAATAATTTTTTTTTAATTAGCTGGGTATGGTGGTGCACGCCTGTAGTCCCAACTACTGCACTCCAGCCTGGGAGGCAGAGTGAGACTCCGAATCAGTTTTAAAAAAGATTCCCACCCTGGAATTGTAGGGAAGCTGACACGGGTCCACAAACCAATGCCACATGGATGTGATAAGGGCCAGTGTAAGAGGAACAAGCAAGGGGTGTAATGGGTGACAGAGGGGAGGGGATTTCTGATTCAGTGGGGTGAGGCAAGGTGCCAAGCAACAAGTATTTATTAAGTGCTCCTTGTGGACCAGACACTGTACTAAGTGCTGGGGGTAGAAAGAAGAATCTGGCAAGAAACAGCCCTCAAGAAGCCCACAGTCTGGTGGGACCAGCAGATGGTAACAGCACCAAGTCACATGTACCCACAGGAGTGAAAGCACCATGTATACCTGTGGAGGTGATAGCACCTGCTACCATATATACCTGTGGCAGTGATAGCACTGTGCACCCTGTATGCCTGTGGAGGTGATAGTACCTAGCACCATGTATAACTGTGGAGGTGATAGCACCTAGTGCCATGTATACCTGTGGAGATGATAACACCTAGCACCATTATACCTGTGGAGATAATAGCACCTAGCACCATGTATACCTGTGGAAGTGACAGCACCTAGCACCATGTATACCTGCAGAGGTAATAGCGCCTAGTGCCACATGTACCTGTGGAAGTGATAGTACCTAGCACCATGTATACCTGTGGAGGTAGGTGCATGGTCTTATGGTAGTGCAGAGGTTGGAGGAGGGAGAAACAGGAGCTGAGACTGAGAGAAGACTTCTTGGAGGTGGTGACAAAAGAATAACCAAGAGTTGGCCAGGTGCCGTGGTTCACGCCTGTAATCCCAGCACTTTGGAAGGCCGAGACAAAGGATTGCTTGAGCTCAGGAGTTTGAGACCAGCCTGGGCAACATAACCAGACCTCATCTCTACAAAAAAAAAAATCAAAAAATTAACTGGGTGTGGTGGCGTGCATCTGTAATCCTAGATACTCAGGAGGCTGAGGCCGGAGGATCTCTTGAGCCTAGGAGTTCAAGGCTGCAGTGAGCCATGATGGTGCCACTGTACTCCAGCCTGAATGACAGAGTGAGACCTCAACTCAAAAAAAAATGACCAAGGCATAGTAGCCCTTGAGTTAATCAAAGAGAGGCAGAGATCCCAGGCGGTTAAGACTCAAGGCAAGGAGATTCCCAGCAGAGGGAACTTCACAAACCAAAGCATGTCTTTCTGAAGGACAGGCTATCCCCTTGCGGAAAATCAACAGTTGCATAAGAGAAAGAGCAGGAGAGAGAAAGCCTCAGTGTAGAGAACCTTGCATGGCCTCCAGGATGAGGAATCGATTTTTATGCTGGAGCCATCAAATGCTGTGAGCAGCAGAGATGAGCTTCCAAAATCATCACCTGGCCTTGAAGAAGGGGGAATGAAGTGGAGTGAACTGGAGAGACAGTGTGTGCTGTGGGCCCAGTCCTGTTATTGCAGGACATGGAGCTTTGGGCACTCGTACAGGAGCAAGTCAGACTGTGAGCTACGACTGAGTTCAAGTTAGCTTTTGTCACTGAGGAGAAAAAGTAGCATCTTTTCATTCACCACAAGGTTTGTGGCTGAGACCCCTATAACAGAAGACAGACTCACAAGAAAAGCATGACAAATTTACTTAACCAAAGTTTTATGTGAACCTTCAGAAACAAAAATCCAAAGACCCAGGGAAAACTGTGTGTTTTAATGCTTGCGTTTGATGAATAATGGGCATTCATGTAGCAATGTGATGAGCAAAAAGAAGGTATGACCTCATGGTAATAAGCTGGAGGAACTTTGCAAGCCCTGTCTGTTCTGATTCTTCTTGGAGGTCCTATACAACATTTCTTCTCGCTGGGCATAGGGGAGGACCCCTCTGGAATGAGGATTTTATGACCTACTTTCAGGGGAGGTAGGTCAGAGAATTTTTTATGGCCAGCTCTCAGGATGGCAGGAGGTCAGAGTAACCTTTTTGCTTCTGCTGTTTCCTCCATTTTCAGGGTGCCACATTTTGGGGTATCATGTTCTGAGCCCTGACACTGCACAATAAACCACCCCAAAACTATAAGTTGGCAATCTGAGCTCACTGAGACAGCTCACGTCTGCTGCACATGGGGCTCACACATGCCTCTGCAGCCCATGAGCGATCGGTGGCTTCACTCTCATGGGCACAGAATGTGGGGAGGCTGGAAGGAGAGGAAGCTAAGGCAGGTATGGTAGCATGCAGTCACCCCCAGGGGAGCAGCAGGGTCTTCAGCCAGCTCCTGCCTGGGCAAAGCAGGAAAGAGGGGACAGACCTCTACTTTTCCAAGGAGATAGGGCAGCAGACTTCTAAGCGCCAGCCCCTCTCCCATCCAGCATCTTCCCGGGGAATGAACCCAGTCTGCTTAGAGAACAAATAACATGCCACGTCCGTGTAACACTGGCCTTCAGGAAGTGTTTTCCCATATTGCATCTTCCTTGATCCTGACAACTGCACAGTGAATCTGGTTTTGTTATTTTATTCCCTATTTTATGAATGAGGACACTGAGGCACAGAGAGCAGATAAGAAGTGATAGAAAATGAGGCCCAAGAGGTTGCCAGGGAAGGATCAAGAAGTCCAGACTGTTCAGATGGCATGAGGGATCTGACGGTTGTAAGTAGAGAAATGAATGCTAGATACTCACCTGGTGGGTGAATAAGTGGTTGAACAGAAGAATGAATGATCAGGCTTTTGTAACAACCACTCTGGAACAGTGTAGAAGACTGAGCGGGTGGTGAAGGATGAGGTATTATAACCCAAGCAAGAAATGCTGATGGCCTGGGCCAGGAAGACCTGTGGGAATGGAAAGGGAGAGACAAGTCAGCGGGATGCTTCAGAGAATGAACCAGGTGAGTCAGCAATGCAGGGTGGAGAGTGGCAACCAGAAAGACCCCCGGATTTTTGGCTTGGTAATTGAAAGGTGGAACCATTCCCCAAAGTAATGAATATGTGGAGGGGCAGGTGTAACAGGAGAGATGGTGAGTTTGGTGTCAGACACGCTGAGCTGCAAAGGCATGTGGGTAGTTGGATCATGACTCTGGTGCTTAAGAGAGAGGACTGAGCTCGAGATGCTTGTTTGGGATTTGTCAGCACAAGGATGTTAGTTGAGCTCACAGGATAGTAGAACTTTTCCATGGGCAGCATGTAGAATGAGATTAACTCAGTAAGAGCTAACCTGGGGAAAACCAGTAGTTAAGGGGTGGGGCAAAGACAAAAGGAACAGCCAGAGAGGAAGAGGGAAAACCAGGCAAGAATCCTGGAGGCCAACTTAGGATGCATCTGTTCCCCACCCAGTTTTATTTTCTACTTAGTATTTATCAATATTGTATGTATTTACTTGTTTATTCGTTTGCTGTCTATCTCTCCCACTAGAATGTAAACTCCATCAGGATAGGAGTTTTGCATCCACAGTGCTTAGAACAAAGCCTAGCACACAGTAAGTGCTCAGTACAAACTTTCCGAATAAATGTTCAGCTAGTCCCAAGAAGCAGATCCTTCAAAACCAGGTGACGCCCCTCCTTTCTCTACATTTTGCAGTTCTGCACTTTGGCCATTAGGTGGCACATCTGTGCAAGTGAGGAAACTGAAGGCTAGGATCACATGTGGCCCAGAAGCTGAGCACAGAGCAGAACGACCGAAGTGAGCAATGAGTGGGTCAGACTGCAAAAATCATTCATCCGTTCCCTTAGCAGACATCGCTAAAGCACCACCTGCGAGCCAGGCTTCTGCTTCCAGGAGCCCTCTGAAATTCAGATTGTGGGGGAAAGGGAGGAGAGTGCCTGCCAGTTCTAATATCCCAGGGGATAGACAGAGCCTGCTCTACAGAACTATAGGGTCAGGATGAGGGCAGCGGGGTGATGGAAGGGCTACTGCAACTGCAGGGACAGGTCTGTGAACCGCTCTGACTCTAGCAGAACATAAAAGGTCAAACAAATCCGGGTCTCAATTCCTATCCATCCACTGTACGATCTTAGGCAAGTAATTTGCCCTCTCTGAGCCTCAGTTTTTGCCCTCTCCGAGCCTCTCCTATAAAATGGAGATCCTAGCACAGGAACTCCATTTTATTTAGCCACAGAGCTAAATATTATTCATCGTAAAAAATAGACATAATAACCAGCTCTCTCCGTATATTTTTGTATCATAAAATAATCTTCATGATAATCCTGCAAGATAAGTGTTTTTATTATCCCACTTCCCAGATAAGAGGGCCCAGGGTGTCAGGTGATATAACTTATCCACAGTCATACAGCTCGTAAAATGATGGACTCAAGCCAAGTTCAGCTCAGCAAACACAGATGCCATAATGTGCCCTGCACAGCAGGCATTCTGCCAGGTGATGGGGACCAGCGTGGAGGAGCTCCCAGTCCAGGGAGGAGACAAATACACACAGGTGTTCCCACAGGCTATGGTAGATATCGAGACAGAAGACAGCCCAGGATGCTAAGGGATCACAGACAGAAGTCTGTATACTTGGCCCAACTGGGAGATTCCAGAAAGACCTCTTGAGGAGGACAACCTGTTAGCTGAGTCTCAAAGGGTGTGTGAGAGTAACCCAGGAGAATAAGGGGAAGGAGGACTCCAGCATTCCAAGCTAAAGATGTGGCAGTTGCAAAAGGGACTGTTCTGAAATAAGATCCTCTAACTCCAAAGCCAGTGTGCAGCAAGCAGCAAGCACACCTTCTCTAGAGGGAGAGAAGGGAGTAGAGGGAGACGGGACCCCCAGATGTGCTTTCATTTTCCAGTGAACTCTCCCTTCATGGCACTCATCAGTGTTATAACTCCTAGAAGCCCTACGAGCAGTGCTCCTCAAACTTAAATGTACACATGAATTTTCTAGGGTCTTTTAAAAGTGCAGATTCTGACTCAGGAGGTCTGAGGTGCAGCACAAGAGTCTGCTTTTCTTTTCTTCTTCTTTTTCTTTTTTTTTTTTAGTTGGAGTCTGTCTGTCACCCAGGCCGGAGTGTAGTGGAATGCTCACGGCCACTCCAGCATTGACCTGCTGGGCTCAGACGATCCTTCCACCTCAGCCTTCCAAGTAGCTGGAACTATAGGCATGCGCTACCACACCCGATTAATTTTTTTTTTTTTTATTGTAGAGATGAGGTGTCCCCAAGTTGCCCAGGCTGGTCTCGAACCCATGACCTCGGGCAATCCTCTCACCTCAGCCTCCCAAAGTGCTGGGATTACAGGCTTGAGCCACCAAGCCCGGCCAAGAGTCTGCTTTCTCTAACAAGTTCCCAGGTGGTGCCAAGGCTGTGCACGGTTCCATCCCAGGCACCAGCTTGGAGTGACAAGGTCTTATCACCAGCTCTAAGATGACAGGCTGTGTCTGGCTTTACCCAGTCATCGTATCCTCAGTTTGTGACATGGAGGAGACTGATGAAAGAAATAGGAGAACATTTGAGAGGGACAGAAGTAGGGTAGAAAGGACCACTGATGGACAGTAGGACTGAAGCAGGAGACATCAGGGCAAAGAAGAAGCTGAAGGTGGGAGGTGAATCCAGAGGCTCCTGGAGCCTTGGACTGGATCCCAAAAGCAAAGAACTTACAAACTTCCTCTTAACTCACTCAGCCAAGTGTCTCTGATCTGTCACCATGCTTAGCCTTTTGCTGCAACCTCCTCCCCAGATCCAGCGTCCATAGGCTATGTTAGATATTGAGACAGAAAGATGACCAGAAGTCTACATATTTGCCCAACTAGAAGACTCTAGAAAGCCCAACTCAGGCTTCCCCTTCTCCAGGAAAGGCAGGAAGCCACCACCCCCAATGCCACAGCAAGTTCCTGCAATGATCTCCCAGTTGGGCCCAGGAGGTGCCTCCTCTTTGCCCAACCTCTCAGTATTCATCCCTCCCCAACTGTACCCCAGACACACACACACACACACACACACACACAGAGAGAGAGAGAGAGAGAGAGAGAGGGAGAGAGAGAATAAAAAATGCTGGGAAAACTTTGGAAACCAATGTCTGGTGACCACCTCCCACAACTGCCCCCCTTCTAAGGATCTCTAATGTTTTGTTTTGTTATTAACAAATATTTCTTGAGCACCTACTGTGTGCCATGCACAGCAATACCACAGTAACCAAGACAGATAAGGTCTTTATTGTCCCTTCTGGTAAGAGGAGACAGACAATAAATGAATCCAATAATCAAGAAAATGAAGTGGGTGGGTGACAGAGTCATTGAGAGGCTATTTAAGCTGCCTTCTCATTGACAGAAAGCAGCCAGCAGGTCAAGGAAACAGAAAAGAGCATTCTAGACAGAGAGAAGGGCAAGGGCGAGTCCTGCACCCAGAAGGAAGGATTTGGTCAGCAGATAGAAAGGCCAGTGGGGCCAGGGCCTGCTGAATGAGAAGCAGGTCCAGGGCAGCAAGGTCGTAGGTACAGGCACTTAGAGGCAAGTCCGACTCCAAGTCTGAGTTCAGTGGGGAGAGCTAGAGGGTTGGAAGCAGAGCAGGGACACAGAAGGGTCTGTTTTCCCAAGAGACTACTCTGCTGGCTGTGTGAGGAGTGCACTGTTGGTTAGTTGGATAAGACCCAGTCCTGCTCTCCAAAGGGCTGAGTGTCTGTGAGGTCTCCGCCTTGCCAGTTGGGGGCAGGAGGGTGGCTCTGCTGACCCTCAGCCCTCCAGCTGCCCGTGCTACTGGCCCACGACAGCAGCCATGCCCCCATTGTCCATCCGTGGAGACCGACCATCTGGGCTGCTGGAGCATCTGAGGAATTCCTAGAAGCCCAGCCCAGGGCCCATGTGGGAGACCAACTGGACTCTGGAGGAAACCCCCACAGTGTGGCCCTCGTCCTGACACCAAGAGAGTTTCTCAGCCTGTTCAGATGAGCCTGGCCAACCTGGCAAACCAAGACTAACAAGTCAGATGAGCAGCAATTCCAGGATGGGATAGAAGGCCTCGGACCCCAGCCCCTCTTCATCCTCTGTCCAGTTGATGCCCTGCAGAAAGAACAGTTGGGATGGTCACCCCTTGGAATATGATCTGGAAGTCCCAGGCCTTTGTGGAGACTTCTTAGAGACAGCAATGGGGCTGGGTGGTGGTTCTATACAACTTTAGCTGCAGAACCTCGTTCACGTGAAAGGGTGCGGAGAACCTTAGTACATGAGACAGATGAAAGCTTTACCTTCCAGGTTGGAGCCAGGATGCACTTCCCAGACTCATTTCCATCCTTCTTTGCCTTCACTCACTGGAAACCTTGGGCCAACCTCTTTTGCTCTCTGGCCTCAGTTTTCTTCTCCGTCAATGCAAAACTGGGATGTGTGATATCTCCCCACCCACCTCTCCACATGAGACCCTCTTGGCCTTGGCAGCAGAGCTTGAGGAAAGCCCCTGGGGGTCCCTCCCACACACAGGAAAATGGACAAGTGCCCTGCATTGCCCACCCACCTGTGTGGCACAGTCAGTTGGACTGGTGTCAGGGAGGGGCAGAGCAGGGAGGAAGCCCCCCAGCAACCTGCCCAAATCCTAGCTATAGGGAAGCAAATTTGAAGGAGCCAACCACCCCAGTGATTGTGGAGCCTCAATTTGAATGATTTATTTCTTTCACAGTCAGTGTCCGAGCAGCCAGCTGGGCGCTGGAGTTTCACTCATGCCGCCCTGGCTGAGGCCGGGCTGCAGCCTCCAGGCCTAGGGCTTCCAGTTCTGGGAACAGACTGTCTGAGGTCCACTCAAGTCCACTCCAAGCCTCAGTTCCCCAACAGTTAATGCTATTTTTTCCCCCAACTGACAAGCCCAACACCAAAACAGTCAACTATATTTATCTGCGGATTAATCACAAAAAGGCTAACGCTTCCACCTTCCTTGTGATTAAAAATTAGGAGACCAAACTCTATAGTGGTTGAGGATAATAACCAGTCCTGTGAGGGGGTGCATGAATAATGCATCGCCAGGCTCGGGCTGCTGGGCAACTTCCTCCCCTCCCGGCTGCCCAGCCCCAGGCCCAGTCTGAATGGAGAGGTAATGAGGGCCCCCCCTTCCACGAGAGCCACAGCTGCCAGGAGCGACTGTTGATTTCTATTCAGCCTGCTGGCCCCCAAACAGTCTCCCTCCGCACCCACCCCCGCCCACCTCCACCCCAGCCCCCAACCACACCCCCTCCTACCCCCATCTGGTGTGCAGTGAGGCGAAGACCAATCAATAATGCATGGCTACATGAATAACCAGCATGATAACCACTTATTTGGGAAGATGTAATCAGGCCCCATTCTGAGGGTGGATGTTTGTGTGTGTGACGATGTGTGTGCGCCCGAGTCCTCCCACGACGCAGCCCCTCTCCCATCTCCCTTCATCTGAGCTCCCTCTAATCCGATATTCCAAAGACATAACATTCAAGAAACCAGGAGGAAGGGCTTGATCCTCACGGTATGTGATGTTCAAAGAGGCCTTCCCAGCCTCTACGCTTGTGATCAGAGTACACAATGACTCCACACACCTGAGCAAACAGCCTGGAGACTGTTGGTTCTCAAACTTGGTCACGCACTAGGATCCCCTGGGAAGTTTTAACAAGTCATGATGCCAGGGTCCCCCTCCCAGCAACTGGGATTTCACTGGTCAGGATATGGCCTGGCAATAGGATTTTTAAAAACCTCCACAGAGGAGTCCAACATGCAGTCAAGGCTTCACATCCCTATCTGAGACCCAACAAGTGTCAGTGCTAGAGAAAATGTTCCAGATCCTCTGTGTGCTTTCACATTTTATACCTGAGGAAACTAACACCAGGAGAAGGGACAGCCTTCTTCCCCATCCTCTGCTCTGGGGCACTTTCCACAGCCCTGCATCATGCGACTCATCATGGGGAGGTTGTGGAGACAGGATTGACTCGGCATCCAGTCTGTTCCTAAAGCTCCAAGTGGCTCTTTCCAATTTCCCGGATCCTTGACAAGCTCAGGGAGCCTAAGTTCCTCCATCCTGTGTGTGTGTATGTGTGTGTGTGTGTGTGCATATGTGTGCATCTGAGTCCTCCCACAACACAGCCCCTCACCTAGTCAGGGGAGGCTGCCACAGCAGAAAGGAGGGGCAGAAACCCTGAGCCTTCTGGAGGATGAACGATGGACCCTTCTCTCCAAGCCCCCATTCTCCCTGCTGAAGGCCCCCACCCACTGAAATCCCTCTCTTCAGTAACTGGTCACACCCCCCTCCTTTATGGAAAGCCCTGATGAAAGGCTTATGTAAGCCCTCCCTTTTCCTCTCTGACCACACCCACACCACAGAAGCTGATGGGCACTAATGAGCTGGTGCAGGGTGGACAGGTTGGGGAATTGTCTTTATTGTCCAACCCACACCCACCTGCTTCTGGGGAGGCCTGGTTTGACAGCGAGGGCTTGATAGCTGGGGGCCAGGCAGGATTGGATGAGTCCGACTCTGTCCCTGGGCCAGGATCTCAGATGGAGTCCAGGGCTTTCTGCCCCTGGGATCAGTGATAGTATCCTGGAAGCCATGAGGGGTTGTTTTTCCTCAGGAAATGGCACTGCTGGGCTGTTAGTGTTGGAACAGGCCTCTTCCAAGGCTGGGAAGGGAGGGCACAAGGGAACTAGTCTGAAGATTTGCTGCTTTGGGTACTTTCCTGACCCTGATAGGGGCCTCTTGTCCCTCCTGGAGCTTGTAAAGAGGCAGACTAGGAGAGCATCTGATAGGGAGATGTCCTGGGAAGTGGGGAAAGCCAGATGGGTCCTGGGAGCCGCCCCTGTAGGCCAGGGCTGAAAGGAGGAGCCTGCTCTGTCAGACTGGCCTGGGGCTGTCTAGCTCTGAGCTTCCCCAGCCCAGAGCCACTAGCACAGAAGCTTGCCCAGGGCTCAGATGGAAGGATGGGCTTTCTCTGGCAGCCAGGCAAACAACCCCTTTATACTAGGTCCCCAAGTCCCAGTCACCCAAACCCCTTCCTCCACTCGCTGAGCACACAGGAAGCTCACAACTCTTGTGTATCCAGAAGCCCTGAGCCCCCTTCACCTCCAGACCTGGCAGACCCCACCCCTCCTGGGAGAAGGGAAACAGGGATTCCTCAGGGGATAGTCACCTCAAGTGGTCTTCTGCTCCTTCTGTGGCTTGTCCAGGGAGCAGCAGAGGCCTGAGACCCTCAATGTGTCCCTGATCATGAGCATCGAAAGAGACTGTGTCTTCAGGCAAGGCACTTCACTTCTCTGAGCCTCTTCTCCAAGCCATGATCATCCACCATCCTAACTGCCCATCCTGTGGCCTGTGGGCATCATGGAAATCAAAGGGGCGACTCCACTGGAGCCAGCAAATATCTGTGGGGCATCCAGTGGGATCCATGTACTGCCATGGACGCCCCTCACCTCCTGGCCTCAGGATCCTCGATGGAAGCCACAAGTCACTGACCATGCTACAAAATGTAGTGGAAAATTTCAGACAGGAGAGACTCATTCTGACTCTGGGGTAAAAGAGCTAGAGCCTGTCTGGAAGAGTACATGGTCAGGAAATGCCAGGGGCTGGGGGTGCACCACCCTCTGAAGAGCTGTCTCCACCTTGAAGGGTTGCCCTGCCTCCTGCCAGGAAAGAGACCGGCCTGGCGCTCCAAGTGTCAGGGGCCTGGCCTCCAGCCCTGGCTTTGCCACTCTTTCACCTGTGACCCTGAGCAAGTCACTCAGTCCTGTTGAGTCTCAGTTTCTGGATCTGTGTAACTGGGATAATAATCACATTCAACTCACAAGATTGTGGTGAGGATTAAGTCAGACAACAGATGCAACCGTGCTTCATTTAAAGAAAAAAGAAGTTAAAAGAAATGACAGATATTGTCTGGGCTGTGGACCTCTGCTTCCGGGTCTGTGAACTGAGACTAATGATGACACCCTGCCCCCTCGCACCCTCATCCTGTGCCGGGAGGGGATGACCGACAGGAACCTTCTCCACAGTAAACATGCAGTGCATATGTCAGAGATTGTTACTGTTGTTGCTATTACCATTATAATACAAGGGTCTAATACATTTTATTAAAGCATGATAATTATTGTTTATCATCTCCATAAAATCCTCCCCACCCAGCCTGCCATCCCTGCTCAAGAGGGGCTGCCTCCGCCTAACCTCTCTGCTCCTCTCCCTGCAGTGCCACCCGATGACCCTGTCATCCTGGGAGGGCCTGTGATCAGCCTGCGGGCGGGAGACCCCCTCAACCTCACGTGCCACGCGGACAACGCCAAGCCTGCAGCCTCCATCATCTGGTTGAGAAAGGGAGAGGTCATCAATGGGGCCACCTACTCCAAGGTGAGACTTTGGCAGGGAACAAGAGGGAGTTGCTTGGGGAGAAGCTGGTGGGAAGGGGGGGAGATCAACTGGAGAGGAGCTGATACGGAGGGGCCTGGCTAGGGGTTTGGTGGGGTGGGAACCAGCTCTGCCTGTCTCTCTGCAGCTGTCCCTCTATGTGTGTCTGTCCGTAGCTTTTTGTTTCTCTCGCACCTTGTCTCTGCATCTTTTTCTCATTTTCTGTCACTTTTTCTCCCGATAACTCTCCTGCTCATCTGTATGTATGTCCATCCTTTTATCTGATGTTTACTTTCTCCAATTCTCTCTTTCCCCTCCTCCCATGGGCTAGGCTAGACTTGGTGAAGAAAGGGTGATCAGAAAACAGAAAGGGAAACTCAGGAATAGAAGTGCCAGGGGCCAGGGTCTAGGGCCTGGGGATGCCAGATAAAATACAGAATGCTCAGCCGGGCTCGGTGGCTCAGCCTGTAATCCCGCACCTTTGGGAGGCTAAGGTGAGTGGAGTGCCTCAGCTTGCGGGTTCGAGACCCACCTGGGCAACTTGGTGAGACCTCCTCTCTACAATAAATTTAAAAAATCAGCCAGGCGTGGTAGCGCACGCCTGTAATTCCAGCTACTCGGAAGGTTGAGGCGGAAGGATTGCCGGAGCCCAGCAGGTTGAGGCTAATGGCCGGGAGCGGCCACTGCACTCCAGTCTATGCGACAGTGAGACTCCAACTCAAAAAAAAAAAAAAATTTTCGTCACAATAACATATGTACATATATGACTTTTAATAAATTTAAACATATTCTTGTGAGTCAAATTCAAACATCTAAAAGAATATGCAAGGAAAAGTCCCTTTTCTAGCTCTATACCATTGCTGCCAGTTCTCTTTCATAGAGGCAGCCAGATGATCACTTTACATGACTGTAGTATATACTGTAAGTATTCTGTAGCACTTTTAATTTTAACTGCCTTTTTTTCCCTTACAGTTGATTATGGAAGATTCCCACAAGAGCAACACTTCAGAGACAGCACCTCAACCTGGGTCAGCAGTTCAGGGCGCACATATTTCTCATATTCAACAGGTAAGAGAGGGAGTAGCCAAAATATTGAGCCACTTAGAAATATTGGTATGCAGATTAATCTGTTTGTTACTAATGTTCAAAAAAAAAAAAAGAACCAAGCAAGAACACTGTAAAATGTTTAAATATAAGAGAAAGGTCGTTTTGATTTAACTATCTTGTCAAGGCCATTTGGTTTTATTTTCTTAGTACTAAATATAGAGTCATCCATTGTTATCTGAGGGTAATTAGTTCCAGGACCTTCTGTGGATATCAAAATCTCTGACATTCAAGTCCCTGATGGAAAATGACTTAGTTTACATATAACCTACACTTGTCCTCCTGTATACTTAAATCATCTCTAGATTGCTTATGTAAATGCCATGTGAATAGTTATACTGTAGTGATACAGAACAAAGACAAGAAAAAGAAAGTCTGTACGTGTTCAGTACAGGTAGGTTTTCTTTTCTGAATGTTTTTGATTTGTGTTCAGTTGACTCCTGGATCCAGAACCCATGGTTTCTAAATATCGGCCCAACTATATTTATTGTTCTTTTTTTTTTTGAGTCAGGGTCTCCACTCTCTTGTGCAGTAGCACGATCACAGCTCACCTCAGCCTCAGCCTCCTGGGCTTAGGCAATCTTTCTCCCTCAGCCTCCTGAGTAGCTGGCACTATAGGCACACGCCACCACACCCGGATTATTTTTTTAATTTTTTGTAGAGACAAGTTCTCACTGTGTTGCTCATGCTGGTCTTGAACCCCTGGGCTCAGGCAATCTTCCTCCCTCGTCCTGGGATTACAGGTGTGAGCCACTGCATCTGACTGATATTTAGAGTTGTTTTAATAAGTACTTCTCAAAACTTGGAGTAGATTTCATTGTATGTGTGCACAATTATTAGATTTTTGTCAGACTGATTTTGCTACATCAGAAAACTGTGAAAAAATATTTGAGTTTTTGAGCTAATTTGAAGGGGGACTGATATTCTCAGGAGGGTAATTATCTTCATTGCAACAGATTTATTGTGGATATATAGGAAATGTTTTTGCTGAACTGGAAAATAGGCATCTTCACTGGAGAATATAAATTGACAGATATGCATATTGCAAAACTAATGATAGATTTATCTCAGACTGTGTAATACATGCACTTGAGCCACTTCAAAGAACACAGCTGACAGTGTTTGTTGCTAATGATAAGATCTGAACTTTCGTTTTTTGTTGTTGTTGTTTTGACGTGGAGTCTCACTCCATCGCCCAGGCTGGAGTGCAGTGGTACGCTCACCGCCACCCCAGCGTCGACCTGCTGGGCTCTGGCGATCCTTCTGCCTCAGCCTTCCAAGTAGCTGGAACAAGTGTGAGCTACCACGCCTGGCTAATTTTTTGATTTATTGTAGAGATGAGAGCTCGCCAAGTTGCCCAGGCTGGTCTCGAACCCACGGGCTCAGGCAGTCCCCTCACCTCAGCCTCCCAAAGTGCTGGGATTACAGCCACCATGTCTGGCGAGATTTGAACTTTCAAGGAAGCCGTAGAAGTTTAGAAAAACTTGTATTTACTATCATGAACTTGACAGCTTTCTAATACTTCCAGACTTTTTAGTTACAAAATTGTCTAATAAAATTGTGAGTGTGTTGGGGGGTGACATTTGGTTGGCCGTTTGGAATGACCGACATTCCATCCTGGAACCATGGCCCAATTTGTCCGTAACCTTGCGGAGAAAGCCCCGGCGCTGGTGACCACTGCTCTGACTTATTTGAAGCTTTGATTGACCACATTTTGATCCTACGATAAGGTTGAACTAGTTCCTCCAACCCCTGCTGAAATTCCTAGAGCTATTCAGAGCCTGAAAAAAAGATAATCAATAGTGCTCAAACTGGTAGCTTCAAGCAGCTCACAGTTAAGCAAGCTGTGCTGAATGGTTTGGTGGCCACTGAAGTATGGATGTAGTTTCATGTCGGAGAGATCATAAGCAAGTGTGGCATCATTGGCTATGATGTTTGAAGACCAGTCTTTATTTATTTTATTTTTTTTGAGTTGGAGTCTCACTCTATCACCCAGACTGGAGTGCAGTGGCTGCTCCCGGCCACCGCAGCCTCAACCTGCTGGGCTCCAGCGATCTTTCTGCCTCAGCCTTCCAAGTAGCTGGAACTACGGGTGCGCACTACCATGCCCGGCTAATTTTTTGATTTATTGTAGAGATGAGGTCTCGCCAAGTTGCCCAGGCGGGTCTCAAACTCATGGGCTCAGGCAATCCGCTCACCTTGGCCTCCCAAAGCGCGGGATTACAGGCTGAGCCACCAAGCCCAGCCGGCTGTTGTTTTTTTAAAACATAACATAATCATAGGAATAACATCCCATCATCTTTGCTTTATTCTGTTGGTTAGAATCAACTCACAAGTCCCTCCCACACGCAAAGGGAAAGGACTCCAGGCATCAGGAAAAGCTGATCATGAGGGCCACCTACAGATGTTTGCTAGACCATCCAAGTACATTTGTCACAAAGGCAGTTGGATATATATGAGTCTGGGGCCCAGGGGAGAGGTCCAGACTAGAAATGTAAATTGAGCAGTTGTGACTTTCTAGGTGGTATTTATAATCATGGATTCATTTCCAGTTTCCACCTACGATGTAGAAAGCTGGAAAGAGCATTACTTTTACCCCAAAACAAGAATAAGTTATGTAACTATAAAATCATAACTTTTGAACCCATAGCATTGGGATATGGACATGGGCCACCTATGGCAGAGCACAGTATGAAAGCAGTACTGTCATACTAGGAGGAAAAAATAATTCAGGTCATTTTTTTGTTTTGTTCCATTTTTTTTTTTTCTTTTTGAGTTGGAGTCTCACTCTGTTACCTAGGCTGGAGTGCAGTGGCATGCTCACGGCCACCGCGGCCTTAACTCTGCTGGGCTCAGGTGACCCTTCTGTCTCAGCCTCCCAAGTATCTGGAACCACAGGCATGTGCCACCATACCTGTCTAATTTTTTTGATTTATTGTAGAGACGGGGTCTCGCCCAGTTGCCCAGGCTGGTCTCGAACCTTTGGACCTGGCTCTCTTGTTTCTTTAAGACTTTAGAACCTGCCGGGCTCGGTGGCTCAGTCTATAATCCCAGCACTTTGGGAGGCTGAGGCAAGTGACGATTAACTCAAAATGGATCACAACCTTGGTGCTGTAGACATATTGGGCTTGATAATTCTTAGTTGTGGGAGCTGTGCGTTGTGGGCTGTTCAACAGCATCCCTGGTCTCTGCCCACTAGATGTCAGTAGCAGCCCCCAGTTGTGACTACCCCAGAATGTTCCTTGATGTTGCTGAATGTATCTGAGGAGCAAATTGCTCCTGGTTGAGAATCACTGCTTTAGAATTTTCTTTGATGTGAGTCGGCTGATGGTGCTGACTTCTGTTTTTGTGTGTTTGAAAACACCTATGTCACCTTCATTCTTTCTTTTTTTTGAGGAGGAGTACTCTCACTCTGCCACCCAGGCAGGTGATCATTCCACCTCAGCCTTCCAAGCAGCTAGAACCACAGATGCGTGCCACCACGCCCAGCTACTATTGATATTTTAAATATAATCACTAGACTGCTTGAATCTGTGGGTTGGTATGTATTGTTAGTTCTATAACATTTTCAGCCATATATCTTCATATTTTGCCTCCAACACATTCTTTGTACCTCTTGGTCTATTCTGCATGTTTCTTAACCTCTCTTACATGTTTTCCATCTCTTTTACCTTTTTATGCTGCAGTTCCAGTAGTTTCTTCTTGCCTGTCCTTCATTTCATTAATTCCTTTTTTAGCTTTGTCTAATTGCTGGTATTTCTGAACAATGATTTTTTTTTTTTTTTTTGAGTTGGAGTCTCACTCTGTCGCCCAGGCTGGAGTGCGGTGACTGTTCCTGGCCACCACAGCCTCGACCTGCTGGGCTCTGGTGATCCTTCCGCCTCAGCCTTCCAAGTAGCTGGAACTACAGGCACGCGCTACCACGCCCAGCTAGTTTTTTATTTATTGTAGAGATGAGGTCTCGCCAAGTTGCCTAGGTGGGTCTTGAACCTGCGGGCTCAGGCAATCTTCTCACCTCGGCCTCTTAAAGTGCTGGGATTACAGGCTTTAACCACTGCGACCAGCTCAGTATTTTTTTATTTCTAGAAAATCTACTTGGTTCTTTTCTAAATCTACTACAGTTTTCTGTTTCCTAAAGATATTTTCAAGTTTCTTTAAACATGTTACCATAATTATTTTATAATCTATGTTTGATAATGTCAGTATCTAAAATCACTTTGGTCTGATTCTGCTACTTTTTTTTTGCTGCTTGCTCATGGTATCTTTTATATTTGGTAAACTTATTCTCTGCTAGCTACCAATTAATCTTGAAAAATTATTTGTGGGAATTCTTTGTGGCCAAGGGTAAGAGCTCCCTCTTCCAGAAAGAATTTACTATTGCCAGTAAATAATGCCTAGCGAACTGCTTTCAGAGTATGAGTTTCTTTTTTTTTTTATAGACTTTATTTTTTTAGAACAGTTTTAGGTTCACGTAAAATTGTGCGGAAGGTACAGAGATTTTCCTTATTCTACCTGCCCCCACATATGTATTCCTCCCCCACCCCCCCATCCCTTACCCCCTGTTCTAAGCATTCCCCTGTGAGCTTCTTTTGAGCCATCTAGGTGATGCTAATTTGGGCTGTAAGTCTGCTGGACAACTTTTTAGAACTTTAGCCCTGCTTCTTTCCTCACCCTCAACATAACTTTCCTTCTGTTACTGAAGGTGTGACCCTGTAGAAGCAACCCCCCCGCTACTTATTTTGAGTCAGTTTTACTCTATTGCCCAGTCTGGGATGCACTGGCTTGATCATAGCTCGCTGTAACCTCAAACTACGGGGCTCAAGTGATCTTCCTGCTTCAGTTTCCTAAGTAACTAGGATTATAGGCATGTATCACCATGCTGTCTAAATTTTTTTTTTTTAAATAGAGACCAGGAATTCACTATGTTTCCCAGGCTGGTCTTGAACTCCTGGTATCAAGCGATCCTCCTGCCCAAATCCCAAAGTGCTGGGATTATAGGTGTGAGCCTTTGCATTTGGCCAGAAGTCTCATTTTAATAGAGGTCTTGTCTCTACCTCGAGGATACCCTGGCCTTTTATGCTCCCTGCTTTTTTGAGAACAGTTCAAATTTGCCCTAATAGATGAGTCTGTTGTCTTCTTATTTTTATTTGTTCTTGCTGTATTTTAGATTTTGACCTGATGATTTAGAGTCTAGAATCCTTAGACTAAGTGAAGCAGAGGTCAGGGAAGTGTTTCTGAATAAACTAATCCAGCTGTTTCCCTTGTGGTCAGTTGAAGACGAGAGGCAGAAACTGGGAGAAAAGGGAGTACATTTCTGCAACCAGGTCACAAGAAGACAGGAGGTATCATTACCAAAAACCTGCTCATAGGAGGTGCAAACTTACTCTATTTATAGCCCTTCACTCACCCTGTAGACTAAAGTACTCAAAATCTCTTAAAACATCCTTCACCTAATCGAAGGTGAAGTTTTTTCTAAGGGGGAAACAAAGTTACAATAATCAAAAGAGGCTGTCTTGGTACATTCAGATAACAACTTTGAATCAGCTGGGCACAGTGGCTCAAGTCTATAATCCCAGCATTTTGGGAGGCCCAGGTGGGGGGATTGTCTGAGCCTACGGGTTCAAGAACACCCTGGGTAACTTGGCAAGACCTTATCTCTACAATAAATCAAAATATTAGGCCAGGCTCGGTGGCTCAGCTGGTCATCCCAGCACTTTGGGAGGTTGAGGCGAGTGGATTGCTGAGCCCACGGGTTTGAGACCAGCCTGGGCAACTTGGCAAGACCTTGTCTCTTGTACAGTAAATCAGAATTAACCAGGTGTGATAGTGAGGGCCTGTAGTTCCGGCTACTTGGAAGGCTGAGGCGGAAGGATTGCCTGAATCCAGCAGGTCAATGCTGGAGTGGCTGTGAGTATGCCACTGCATTCCAGTCTGGGTGATGGAGTGAGACTTCAATTCAAAAAAAAAGAAAATAACTTTGAATCAAACATGAGAATGTAAGGAACCCTTGTTCCCAGAGTCTTGTCCTATAATAGAAGTATTAAAAAGTTTGGGTAGCCGGGCTCGGTGGCTCAGCCTGTAATCCCTTGCCTGGGGAGGCTGAGGTGAGTGGATTGCCTGAGCCCGCGGGTTTGAGACCTGCCTGGGCAACTTGGTGAGACCTCATCTCCACAAAAAAAAAAAAAAAAAAAAGTTTGGGCTGGTGCGGTGGCTAAAGCCTGTAATCCCTGCACTTTGGGAGGCCGAGGTGAAGGGATTGCCTGAGTTCACTGGTTCGAGAACAGTTTGAGCAGCTTGGCAAGACCTCATCTCTACAATAAGTCAAAAATTCAGCCGGGCATGGTAGCATGCGCCTGTTACTCTGGCTACTTGGAAGGCTGAGGCAGAAGGGTTGCCTGAGCCCCAAAGGTTGAGGCCACTGTGGCCGGAACCATGCCACTGCACTCCAGCCTGCATGATAGAGTGAGACGCTGACTCAAAAAAAAATTGTACTGTTCAGTGTGGTAGCCACTAGCCTCAAGTGGGTATTTTCAGCTTTATTTTTAAATAACTTAATTTAAATAAAACTTAGAGTCAGTCCTTCAGTCATACTAGCCACATTTCAAGTATTTAATATTTACATGCACCTACCATATTCCATAGTGCAGATATGGGACATTTCCATTACCATTACTGCAGAAAGTTCTGTAATTCTGAAAAGTAATAAGTGGAAGCAGTTATCTGTATTTCAGCTTCAGTTAAAATTGAGGGACTAGCTCTCTTTTTTCCTCTCTTGAGAGGTCTCTCGATATTTAGCCCTTTGTACTGGGAGACATTTCACTGATCACCTAGCAGCAACTTGACCACAATATAGTGAAAAATGAATCACTTCTTATTAGACAGTATAGCATTGAAATCAATTATTTTATTACAATGGTATTTGGTGTACAGTGGAATTTTGGACATTGAGGAACTTATTATGACAAAAAAATCAAAATTTAGCTGGGCTTGGTGGCTCAGCCTGTAATCCTGCGCCTTGGGAGGCTGAGGTGA